>VWZT01014237.1:0-33784 GCA_013397055.1 Pachycephala philippinensis | reverse complement strand
TCCCTCCTGCGGCAGCCCCGGGGAGCGGCGAGCGGCGGTACCGGGGCTGCTGCGGGGATTCTCTGCCTGCATGAGGAGCTGTAGGCGGATAACGGCTCCGGAAAGCCGAGTCCAGCCCAGCACTTGGGCTGAAAGGAGGGACTGCCTGGAGTAAACCCACGGGGATGGACGGGATTATCCGGCAGTGCGGAGGATATAATTCCGTGAGGCTGGATGAGGGCTAGAAGGAGGATGTAGTCATGTAGTCCTAGTGAGAGCTAAACCCACTTTACAGTAGTAAGATCTACTTGTTACCAGGGATCTTGGGGACGTTTCTCACTGTGGTTGATAAATGCCCTGGTGCTGGATACAGAGGGAACAGGGCTGCAGCAGGTACCAAAGCGTATGAGCTTTCCTAACTGGTTGTTTACCTCTAAGAAAAGCATCATTAGCTTTTAGTAAAGAATGAATAAAATGAGGCCCCATTTCTGTATGTCTTGTCAGCGGTTTGGGTTTTTTTTCTATGTCCCAGGTTCCACTGGCAGTTTCTGTCACCCATGCACTCATTAGCTCTGCGGGACCCTGCGGAGTGGTCCCACTGACCTTGTTTGTAGGGACATGGAGCTGGAACTCCACGAGTGTGCGGGAAGCCTTCTTTACCTCCCTGCCCCTGAGTGGTTTTGTAGCCTGGAGAGCAAGTTCTCTCAATCAGAACAGCTTTGCTGTATTTAGGCTGTTCAGCTTCTCCTTGGTTTAGCAGTGATGGATGCAGGGCTGTAATGAAGTTTGGGGTCGATGTAAGACATGAATTCCCTGGTAAAAAGTTCCCTGATGTCACTGATCACCTTTATTTCATTTTCTTTTCTTTTTAAATCCAGGTGAGCATTAAGGGAGTCTAAGGCAATTGAAATGAAGTTTATGGGAATTCACAGGTGTGTTTCCTTATGGCTCAGTGATACCCATACCTTTTTGCCCAAACTACAGTACCTTGGTACCCTAAAATCCCTTAGAATGCTACTGCAGAAGTTATCTTCTAATAAGTTTCTTCAGCTCTTCAGAACGTTTGACTCCTTGAAAGACTCCTTGTTTGTAATTTCAATAAATGGAATCTGCATGGCTTCCTTTTAGGGCTCTTTGTTGTTTGGTTATGGCATGAAGGTGTTTAATCGGTACATGCATCAGAAAGTCTGATTTTCTGTGTATTGGATTTTGGGTATGTGCCCCTTGGCCTCATTCTGCCTGTGAAGAATCATATATGTGTTTAACACTGCACTTAAGGATATTAAAATATTTTCTCCACTTTAAAGTTCAGAAATTCCTAACGTTTAGCGCTTCTGCAAAATTTGGTGATATCTTTCCCCAATGGCACCTTACATTTACTCACAGTATCAGTATTTAGTCCTGACAGACTTGGGGTCTTAAGTTTGAAATATCCATGCTCATGCAATTAAATAAGCTCACAAACCATGGAAAATCCTTAGTAACTGACTTTGGATGCAGGGAAATTGCTCAGTGCTTGGCAGTTTTGAAGACATCTCTCTCTGATTGGCTTTAGAGCCCTTTCTGTGAGAGTCTTGTCCTTTTGCTGCAGTAGGAGTTGCCACGGCCTCTGAGCCAGAGAACACTTGTTTCTGGGTCAGACAATGCAGTGCACAACGCGATCCATCAGAGCCTGCAGGAACATCCCCAGCGTTAGCAGGAGCCTCTGGGTTCCCAGCAGTGCTCGCCGTGCTGGGACAGACTGGAATGGTGCAGGCTTTGCTCACCCCACCGATTGCCGAATCTGCATCCCATGCATATGGAGAGGGGGTAGCCTTTTACCCTTTTTGCTGTGCGTTTTTCAGCTTTTAGACTTCCCTGTTTTGCTCCTTCAGCTGTGCAGCTGAGTGGAAGCTGGCTGTGGAGTGGGACTGAGGCCGGACTCACATTTGCACACCCAGTGCAGCGGTGCTGTGTCGTGTCATGGTGATACTGTGGGTAGTTTACATCCTTACTTGTTTCTTCTCGTGGCCTCTGCTTTTCTGTTCTGGTAAAACAGATTTGTATTAAAGAAAATTTGCCACAAATAAATGATTTAACACATAGGAGTTTGCTTATGGATGGTATTTGGCAGAGCTGGAACAAACATAAAAACTATTCAGGATTCCTGCTGCTCCTCTCTGTTGATTTTGGGTTAGTTTGTATTTCTTGGGACATCATAGAGCAAGGGAGACCAAAGCAGTGCCTGAATGGTTCCAGTCTGAATTCTGCCACCTTCTCATTTTTTCCCAGTCTATAGAAATGGGGAATGTGGCTGACTGGGAGCCCAAGCACATTTAGGTAAGGTTTGGAATGGTATTGCTTATGGATGGAGCTGCACAGAGTTGCTGTCCACAGTGGCTGTTGGCCAATTTAGTGATAAGGAAAAAAGCCAGTGAGGAACCCTTGCTGAAGACAGATAATTCTATTGTTGGATGATTTTGCATTTTCTTCAGTCGAGGGACTTCATTATAAAGCTGCTGTCAGCGCAGTGACAGACCTCGGCTCAGTTTCCCATCTCCTGGGGTTTGCTTTGGGATCCTTGGAGCTGAGTGGAAGCTGCAGGGTGGTAGCCAATCTTTGTAAGGCAAAATCAATTTTCTTGCTATAATGAGGTCACTTTTGACTGAGAATTTTTACGTATTCATAGCGAGATGTTTGGGGGTTGCTGTTCACCACGTCTTTCTTTTGCTTTATGGAAAAGGTGGTAACGAAATAAATTCCAGTTGGATTATACAATTAGTCAGAGATAAAATACCTCAGGATGGGCAAAATCGATCATAGGAACAGGAAAGTCTTTTCTGTATGGAAAGTCTGGGAGCAGTGAGATTTCATCACTGCTGTAGAGGCTGCAGAGCTTTCTGCCCTCACGTCACCTCGGGCCAGCTCATCCTGCCCTGTGCTGGGCATTCCCAGTGCTCTGCCACTGCTGGAAAAGCTGATTACACCAGGCACTGTGCTCAGGGAATTCCTTGCTGGAGTCTCCAGGGTGCGGTGGAGCAGGCTGAGTAAAGCTGTGCCTGCTGCTGAGAGCAAAAGAGGTCAGGAAAAGAGGCTCTGGGGTTTGATAAGAAGCATCTCGTGCTTTCACAGCTCCCTGGGTTCTGAAGCATAATAAAAAGAATTCTTTGAAAGAAAAGTTTTCAAATGTTCTAAAAATCCCGAAACAAACACATGTTTGCCAGGTTTTAAATATTTTCTGAGTTTGGACTTATTGTAGATTTACGAACAAAGGAGTTTCCTCCAGGCTGAAAGCTATTTTAATGAAAAGGGTGGAATTTTAAATATATACATTTACTGTATAACATTTTTCAGCTGGCATTTATAGGACAGGTAAATTTATTTTGAATAATATTTTCTAGAGGTTTAAATCAAGTGTTTTTGTTCTTTAGGCATAAAATCTGTCAAGAGGAAAAATAATTTTAAATTATTAATGCAGATGAAGCATATCAATAACAAATATTTCAGCAGCCTGAAGACCCAAAGGCAGAAGTCCTGTTCTTTTACCTGCCATGTAAAGAAATGAGGCCTGGAATGAAGAGGTTCACTTTCTACAACTGCTATGTCAGGAAAGGATTCTGTAGGAATTTTATGTCATGTCCAAATTCTCAGAGGCTGTTTTTCTGATTTTTAGCCTTGCCAACTGTCTTATTCTGTGGAACAAAAGGTGCTCTTGGGCTCTGTGGCCAGATTTAGTTTCTTATTTATTCACCTGCTTGCAGACCTTTGAGGAAGATGGTGAGTTATTCTGTCAGTCCCTGCTGTTCTGTTTTTTTTTTTTTTTTTTTTTGGAACATCTGTATGTATGCTAAGAAATAATTTGGTCCAAGATTGTTATTGAAAATCCAATATTTCCCCTAACTGCATTCAGTCTTCCTGATGCCAATTTTTAGGGATGTAGAATGGAAGATTTCATCTCAGTGTTCTTTTCCCTCTCATTCTCTGACTCCTTAATTAAATTTATAGCTAATTATGCAATTTATTTTGTGTTGACCTCTCAAGGACCTTAGAGCATCTGACAGTGAATGTAGAGGCTCAGTGTTTATTTCCAGGGGTCCCTGTATGAATTTGTTATAAAGTCTAATGGCACTTTTGGAATTAATGATGGCCAGTGAATTACTAACAAATAATAACATATGTGTCCCTGGAGATACATAACTATAAATATACTGAAATACATAGAACGAAATACTGAATTATGTCATACACAGCATTTAAAATTAGGTAACACCACTACCACCAGCAATAACAGTGAATCTGCATGTCAGAATAGTTAAAAATGGTTTATGTGTTGTAGGTCCATTCTTTGACATGGGTGTTGCACTTGGTGCTAGAAATCCTGTGTTTGGATGGTCAGACCCACCTGTATCCCATGAAACATGGATATATCTATTCCTAAGGCAAGGAGTATCCATGGCCCTGTGGGGGCCTAGGCCTAAAATCTGTTTTTTTGGTGCAGAGGCCACATCCTGTAGTGGCAGAGCTCAGTGTGTGCATCTTTGCATGGGAAGGAGCAAAGAAAAGGGAAATGAAAGGAAGCTCCACACTGCAGAGTAGTTTATTGACTATTTAAACGATTGCTGGTCAGTGTAACCCTTGTAGAGGTTAGAAATTTTATGATTTAGTTCTTATTTCTTACACTGAAGTAAAGTATTTGTCATTTAATCTCAGGGAGGTTTTTAAAAGAGGCTTTTGATAGAGGGGAGAGAAGGCAGCCCTGCAGCGCTGTTAGTGCAGGCATGAATGAGAATCCAGCCATGCCTTTGTTCACCCAAACCAAAGCACAAATGAGGAAAAGCCAGCATGGCAGCAATCCGAAATATAATTGGGACCCAACATTGATTTTATCTTTCTGACACCATTGTGTAATAACAAGAAATACTTCATCCACCTTGAGGTACAAACCCCCTAATTCATTGTTGTTTGTGTTTTACCAATGAATGCAAAAGTCAGTATCTCTCCATTTTATTACTATTTTATTTATGAAGTGTTTGTGAATCTGCAGAGCCGCTGAAGATGGTAAAAAATTTATATATATGCAGAGGTGCAAAGTTCCTCACTGGAACTGTGAACTTTTTCACTGTAGTAAGGAAGAGATGCAGACTGGAGATCAAAATGCTTGGGGAGGAACCTTAGGGCTCGTGAAACCCTTGTGCAACCCAAAGCTGGTTTAAATGGGTTGGGCTGGGGAAAGGGAGAGTAAAACAAGGCCCTGGGAAGGCTCCTGCCTGAGAGGATTGCCGTGAGATGCAGAAACCAGTGACAGAAAAGAACTTGCACAGGAGACAATTCAAACACAGCCAGATTTTGTATGAAACTGATGAAAAAAAAAGTATCAGCAGCCTCCAGGTTTCCTGACAGATAGGCATAGTTTCTGAAGTGAGACATGTATTTTTATAAACTATTAATGGTTAAAGTAAGGGTGTAACCTATTGTCTTGTTTAATAGTTTTGCCCTGTGGGTATGAATGTGCATTAGGACAAGCAATCTGGCAATTAATTGAAAACCTGAAGAGCAGAGGAGTTCGCTTGCTAGGAGAGAGGAGCACTGTGATAAATGATGTGGAGAGGTGGGAAAGCAGGGCACTCAGGTGCCTTGTGCAATTCATTTGCACAGAAATGCAAGGCAGGCTTGGGGCCAAAAGGAACAGAGCAAAGCAAAGGAGAAGGAGCAGACCCTGAGGGTTTGCAACACAGAAAGTTGTACTTGGGTTTGGGGTAAAACCTTGACAGCCTGGGCAGGTGTTTAATGCAATGGGAACAGCAAACAGGGTGGCACAAACCAATAGATACCAAAACCAACTCAGATGGGCCGGGGTGCTGCAGCCCTCAGACTGCAGCAATTTCTGGCCAGCCTTTGTGGATCCTTGGGACAGAACAAGATGTTCCCAAAATTGTTGGTAAAATTATAAAGCAGCAGTTGTGAATTGAGCACTCTAAGGTATAAGTGAGCCAGAGCCAGTACAACGGGCTGCTCTCTACAGAGGGAAATGATGATGGAGTAGCTGGGAAAACAGAAAGGAATTGAAGGGCAAGGAAGCCACAGGCTGCCTGAGTTGGTGATTTGTAGTTACGACAGCCACTTTTTTGTTCCTTAGTACTCTAAAGGACAATTGACTTTTATCAGAAGCCCAATAGAAACAATTGAGTGTTACAAACACAGGCAGTGGAGTTGTGCCTCTGCCACTCTTGCTTTCATTATTTTACAGCACAAGCTGGACAGAGGAGCATGGCCTTCTTGCTAACCCAAATTTGGTCCCAGCTTAACTGAAAATGTGCTGAGTGCCAAACAGAGGATGGGGAAAATAAAGGGCAACTAGATTTTAAAACTTATTTTACATGATTGATTATTAGCTTGTAAAGTGACCAAATTTGGTTTTGGAGGGGTTTTTTGGAGTTTTTTTTTTTCAGTTGGTTTGGTTTTGTTTGGTTGGTTTTTTAATTTCATTTTAATTCCAGTATTTGCTTTGTACTTTATTATTTGGAATGGGTTAATATTTTAGAGGCTCCTTTATTCTGGTTATTAAAAGTTCTTATCAGTAACTATCTGTCATTAAAGATTAAAGTATAGTGTGAACATAGTGTGCAGATTCTCATCCATGAGCTCTGATGCTACTTTGCTTCAGAGCTCTAACAAATAAACCACTCCCAAGGTCTACGAAGTGTCCCAAAAGGAGCACCTGTTAAATATTCAAAGTTTTCAGTTTACCCTAAGAGGCTTCAGAATTGAGCCTTGGTGTTATGACTTGTTAAATATTGCTTCATTTTGAAATTTTTAGCTAAATTATATATATATAGATATATATATTTCTGTTTGATCCAGCAGTTAGTTTTTCAGGTCTGCTAGACAACAATGTAAGCAAGTGCCTAAGGGGAAAAAAGCTGTTGTCCCAATGACTGTATTGTTCCTTTTGGATCATCCAGCATAAAAAACAAGGATGTTATCCAGTGTTGATGTGCCCAGAAGTCACCAGGAATATGACATTTACTCATGTTTTTGTACTGTAGCATGGATTCGATTCCAATGCCTTACCTGGATCTCTTCCCAGCAGGTGAAAATCTGCTTAAGAATATGAGCATGCAGAGGGAACAAAACCAAATAAAATACAGTATGAACAGCTGATTTCCATGCTAATCTAAAACCATCTCACAGTGTTCCCTGCTTCTGCCAATAAAATACTCAGAGCTCATTTTACTGTTTCTGAAAGTCACCTTTGCTCAACCCATCACCGCAGAGGAAAAGGACTCAGCCTGTGCTGCCTTCTGCCTCTAGATACTGTGTGAGGCACTGGAAATGAGTTTGAGAGCCTCAAAAGAAATACCAAAGAGAAAATCCAACAGAATTGTTCAGGTGCTGGAATATAATAAGAAGGTCTGGGGCACTTGGATTGCTGATACCACCAGTAACAGTTTGGATCTGAAGAAGTTATTTAAACAATACCAGACTTTGGTATTTTATATGTAAAAAATTCATTGCATGTCAATCTTCAAAATAATAGCTGTGGCCAAAATGTTGATAACGCATTTCTTTTAGTACTGAGTGAGGGTCAAGATCAAAGCCATGTAGCTATTAAATCTTAGAACTGAAAAGATTTATTCATATATATATATGTATATATAATGGTTCTACATGATCTCTATTGCCACATTTTGAAATATAATATAAATATCGATAGAGCAGTTGTAGCATGTTTTACCACCAGAAATACTGGGTTTAAATTCCCGAGTTTTAAGAAGGAAAGAGAACATGTGGATTTATAAATTCCAGATGCATTTGCTGTCCTGGCAAGGCAAATACCTTTTTTCTCCTATAAATGCAACAAATACTGATAACATAAATGCAGAGGGTGCAATGTCAGTTTTTCCAGCCATTTTCCAGTGATCACACCTTAAAATGGATATGTCTCCGCTCTGCTCTGAAATGTGAGATTGAATTGGGAGATATTCCTGGGAGAGCTGTCCAGGAACAGCTGATATTCCCCCTCTAACTGCTGCCTTTGGTTGAGTTACTGTTCTTTTGGCAGCATGAAAACCAGTGCCAGCTGACACACATGGGCACCTGCCTTGGCAAATACTGATAACAAATTCAGTGCTGGGGCTTGATATTCAAGTCAAAATGAAAAAAACTCGTGAATATGCAGAGAGACATGTCCCTGAGGAGGAAGAGATGTATGAAGAGAATTGGTGCATGCTTTAGAAAGGGAAGAGGGCCTTGTTTCTGTTGTACCCGTTGAGATAATGTTGCTTGCACTGCCACAGCAGAGTGACTGTGGTTCCTGCTCCGGGATCTCCTGGAAAATGAACACAAGGACTGGAGACATCATTGGAGTCAGGCAGGGAAACCTCAAACTGTGCTGCTGCTGGAGCACCAAGGTCCTCGTTCCCCTGACTGAGGCTCGTTCTTTGGGGCTGAGCTATCCCCAGGTGAAGCAGGGAGAGTGCAGCTGACAATTTCCTGTGTGGGTGGCTGTTTCTCAGGGTATGAAATGCATGAAATGATCACATATTCAGTCAAAAGCCCTGGGGAAATGCATTATTTACCACCCTGCCTCCTGATGGTGTTGAGTCTGGAGCTAAGTGCAGCTTTGGCTGCAGTGATCAATGTGCAGTACCCGTGGGGCTGCCAGCGATGGATCTGGGAGCCACGCTGAGGACACTGTTATTACACTGCTTTTCTATTGCTTTCAAAATCATTTTGTATCTGACAATGTGAACTGACAGCCAAATGAAAACGTGTCCCACCCACTCAGGGCTTTCTGTAGATGCTCTTCCTTTCTTTTCCCTTCAGCTGCCCCACATGCGGGGCTGGATGTAAATCTTACCCTCGCTGGAGACCAAAAACCAGCTGCATTTAAATAGTGCAGACACAGCCCTGTGGGGGTTGGCAGTAAAGAAGGGGAATTTATTGATGGAAAGGGATTAGTGCTGCTGTGAAGAGATCTATTTACAGAGTCCACCCACCCTCAAGGGGTTCTGTACATGAACTTGGATTTGGGAATTGCATGGTACTTCCCTGGAGGGCTTGAAATGGACACCGGGGAGAGGGAAACCCAGGGAAACCAGGAATTGTTATGTGGGATTGCACATGGTTTTAGAAGCTTACACAAGGTACAGGAAATGTACACCTTTATGTTTGACATTTAATTTTTCAAGTTTTATTACATAAAGACAGCTAAGCCCCATTAATTCACTGAGAAATCCTCATTGAAGTGATCAGTTTATGAAAATTATCTTCCTGCCATTGAGTGGAATTAATTGCTAATGAAGAAAAAAAAGGTTCATCAAGACACAAGACAACATAATATATGAATAATGTATTTTTGCTGTATTTTGCTGTTAAGAAAAATTCAAGTAATATGACCTTACTTACTCCTTAGATATATATCTATATATATACAGTCCCACAATCATTGCTTATGTTTTAGAATGTTTTATTAAAAAAGAAGCAATTAGTTGAGCTTTTTTTTTTTTTTTTGGACAGAGAACTAGGCTGTTAAGTGAAAAACAGGATTACTTGTAAGAAAAATCAGAATCCTAGAGCAGCTGTAGCTAGAGATGGGATTAAACAAAATGTCTTAATACTGAAACATGGCATTAGAGGCTGAGGATAAATGCAGACAATTGATGATAAGGTTTGTGTACAAATTGGCTTAGATCATGTCTTGCCTTTGAAGATGAGTCAATTGGAATATTAAAGCTGATTTACACTGAAAAGGTCTGCTTTTTGCAGGTCAGATCTGTGCTATGAAGCTCTGATCAGGTGCTTCTGTCACCGACTTTGGGGATCTGATGTGGCCAAAGAGGGCTGGGTTTCCCTGTGGCTCTGCTGCCATTTCTCAGCTGTAGGGAGTGGCTCTTTCTGTAGAATTGTAGGAAAACAAAGCAGATTTAATCAATTCAGATAGGAACCTTATGATGCTCGTTGGGGTGGGTAGAGAGGTTTGGGCTCTTGTTTGGAAAAGGTGGGGGTGCAGGGGAGGAGAAGCGTGCTGGGGGACCGCGAGGAGAGAACAGTTCCTGGTTTGGGAAGGTGGGATGAAAGGAGAACAAACTTGAAGCTGAGCAAGCCCAAACTGTGTTCTCAGAAGAGAAGTCTCTCATTCGCTTTTGGCTTCCCACTGCCTGATGTCAGGGCTGGGAAAAGTGTTTCTCTGGATGCCCCCCACTCATTCTGTCTTATTCCTTCCTTTGCCTGCTTCTGTGGAAATATCTGGTGGGAGTTTCATTTTCTCTGACTCCTTGGTAGGGTGAGTGTTGCAGCTTTTTATTACTTAGCAAGAAAAGAGTTTCTTAGGTGCAGTGCAATGACATGCACAGAATTCAATAATAAACCTTCAGTTTCCTCAAATAAATGAAATATGTGAAAAAAATACACTTACTTGATATTGAATGAAGCTCCTCCAAGCCGAATCTGAAAGTCGCAGCTAACTGAAAATGGCAGAAAAAAGGCAATTGTGCTCTCTAGGGATAAGGGCAGCTGATAGGTGGGTCAGCAGAGAAAAATCTATTAAAATGAGTTTATTGGAAGGAATAAGATCTGCTGCTGTGATGTTCTCTATGTTGCAAACCTGCTGTTGCAGCTTGGGTGATTCCCATTGCAGCAAACCCTTCCGGAAAGGGCTGGAATAGCTTGCCCACAGAGCTGCATACAGCAGCATCGCTGTAATTCAGCTTCCACCAGCATTTCAGGAATAAACCCATATTCAGGGCCCTATAACCCAGCTTTCAAAACTTCATTTGGTGCTTGCAATGTGCTGTGATTTAACATTTGTCCAAAGATTGTGATGTGAAACTGTGCTCTCCTCGTGGTGGAGCCTTGTTCAGATCAGAGCTGTGTAGAGTTATATATTTATATATATTCCAGGGGCCTATGGCCGTGTGGCCTCTGCAGACTGTCCTGTGTGGGAGAATGGGCAGAGGAACACCAGTATGGTCAACTCATATTTCTGAGTTCACTAAGAGACTTATTCCTGCAGGATTAAGTAGTTGTGCAGTGCTCAGAGGAGGGCAGGAAAATCACAGGCGGCCTCTGAACCTGGTGGTTGAAAACATCAGAGGTGGATAGAGATTAAAAAAAAATATAATCTTAGTTATACAAGAAAATCAGCGGAGTGTTGGTTATTTGTTGTGGTTTGAAAAAGGGTGATTTGGGCAGCTGCACTGAAGGTCTGATGTAAGAACTACAAATGGCTAAAATAAACATGAGTCTTAGAAGCAGAATCAAAGTAGTGAAGAGGCACTGAAACTTGAATCTCTTGACTAAATACAAATCCTTTTCCATCCCATATGGAGCCATGTGAGGTATGTTGTTCACATGTTTAGTATCTCATAAAAATAACACGCTTTATTTCTCACCAGTGTTTTCTGCATGCAGTAAATACTCTTTGTGGCTGTGCCATGGATTATAAATGCCTAACACAGTAATTTTAACTTCCAGGTGTGTGTGTGACTGCCTTGTGTGAACACTCCCTGATGTGAACTGTTACCCCTCACCCTTGGTCACAGTGACCTGTGAGGTGCAGGTTCCACTCCTGTGTTATGCTGCAGGTTCTCTGTTAATTGCAATGAATAATGCTGGATGTGCCATGCAGAGCTCTAAATATGTGCAGGGGAGGGTGTCTTACTTACACATTTTTGTAGATCTTTTGCAAAATTCTCTCGTTCCTGGAAATTGCTTTAAAATGATAAGTAGTACTACAACTTTCACCTGTAAAGTGAGTAAACATTAGAGAATG
This sequence comes from Pachycephala philippinensis, assembly GCA_013397055.1. NCBI lineage: Eukaryota > Metazoa > Chordata > Aves > Passeriformes > Pachycephala > Pachycephala philippinensis. Next base: position 22,053 of record VWZT01014237.1, on the reverse strand, counting down.
CTCCTTATTCAGGATGCTTTGGTGCATGTTAACTAACCCTTGTGGTGTGTCTGTGCGGCTCCTGTGGCACAGGGAGGGGAAGCACCTTTCAGAAGGGAATCCCACTCAGAACGCTTGATGTGAAAAAACAAAAATTGGCCTACATGAGGTACCTGAGATGGAAAGATATTTGTGCTCTTGCAAACAGATTTTATTAGTGCATGGTGTTTGTAAGTCACAAATTTCCTCCTGAAATATGTCTACATCAAAAGTAGCCAGCCTGGCATAGCCAGTTTGGTCACCATTTAATGTTCTGCCAGATCCCTTTCTCCTGAAAGGTCGTGTGGTGCTTCCATTTCCCTCAGAGGTGACTGATGGGACAGCAGAAGGATCACAAACATCCCTGCCCACAGACAGCCTTGTCTGCTGACCAAGTACTTGTATCAGTGTGCAAAAAAATCCAGAAGTGGTGAAGAAATCCAAGAAACCCACTTCTGATTAGGGTTAATGCTTACTCACCCGTTTATAGGAAGGAATTAATTGTGGAGGTTGTTTTACCAGGATTGAAGAGGATCACCTGATTTTTCTAGCTCACTCAAAGCTCTTCTAGTAAAGGAAGAAGTGGAGGCTGGCTGTTCTTTTTTGGCCCTTCAGGAAGGGTTTAATGGTTTGCACTTCCTCCAGGTGGTTTCTCTGCCTGGCTTGGGCAGCAGTTTTGCCAGCTCCAGGCAGGCACTGAGAGGCAGATCTGAGGCTGTTCAAGATGTGATTAGTCAGTCTGGTGACAAGTGGGCACTGCCAAGTAAACAGAGTGACAAAATGATTTTTTGCCAGCATGCTGCCTGGCATGTCTGACTGCCCAGTGCCTATCCCTCTGCTTTCCAGGTGTATTCCTTGGTGCCAGCTCTTTCACACAGTTGTGTTTCGTGGTGGATCCCTGCTAGCCCGGCCTTCTGCTTGTGCTGGCGGTTTTTGTTGAGTACTAGGAGGGAGCAGGACTGGCCATGGCCATCTGAGCCTTGTCCTGGCTGCACTGGTCACAAAGGCTGTGGGTTTTGCTGCTCTGGATCCTCACCTGGCTGCAATTGCAGAGCTCCTGTCATTCCCAGGCTTGGAAATCCAAGGAGAGCAGGGCCCTGCTCGTGTCTGCCCCATGTCTGCAATGGCAAAATGCTCCAGGGCTGGGAGCTCCCCGACACCCAGAGCTGGAGCAGTCAGCAGGGACATTGGGAAGTTTCAGTGTCCATGTGGATGGCTCTTACCCAGCTGGGTGATACAGAGGAGAGCTTCTTGTTCTCCCCAGCTGTGTTACACACTCACATCATCCATCATTATCCATCCTCCCTCCTGTTCCGGCAGGAATTCCTCAGCCAGGAAGGCTGTGCTCCAAGGCACGGCAAATCGCAGCTGCAGCGAGTGTGGGCAGGGAACTTCCCCTTGCTGCCCTCGGAGTAAGCCCAGGGGGCCTGCCAGGGGACAGGACCTGCTGGAGGGGTCACTTGTGGGTGTCGGTCAGTGTGCCAGGACAGCAGCTCTGGGGGGAAATCCTCGCTGCTGTCAGCTGTTCCCCTGGAGAAGGAGGAGGCCTGGCAGGGTGGGAGCTGGTCAGGGTGGTGGTCACTGGGCCCTGGACACTGTGTGGGGGGACAGAGGAGCAGTGGGGGCAGGATGGGACCCGTGGGGCAGCAGAGGTGTGAGCTGAGCAGGCTGAGGGGGCCCAGCTGCTGCTGAGCAGTGGGGGAGCTGTGCCCCTCCAGCCTGGCTCTGCTCACAGGGAATTTGCTCCTTGTATACGGCATAACTTTTTGGATCAGATGGAGGAATAACTTTTTTCCCCCTCTGCTGGTTTTGACCTACAAATTCACCTGCTGCTGTTTCTCTTTCCTCCTCACTTCTCATCCTGCTGGCTGTCCAGGGCTGTTTGGGACAGATTGCCAGTGTGCACAACCACTTAATCCGTAACCTTTGTCATTACCTTAGCCCAGTGAAATGCCATAAATAGATCTTAAGCTGACCTCGGTGTTTGCTGTTATTCTTTGTGGCTGACCAGCTGGAATTCATCCTGATGATTTGCAGGTGGATCTGGATCCCAAAGGCAGAGCCTGCCTCTCCCACCGTGCTCTCTCCACAGAGCTTGGCAGAGCTGCTGGATCAGCAGAGTTGCAGGAATCCCTCCAGAGCAGGGGCAGGAGAGAGGCTGATTAAATTTCTGAACTGAATCTGCTTGGAAGGAGTCATTGACTTGCAGGTAGTTATTAATCTGTAATTGTGGGACAGGTGATTTCTGTGAATACTTTCTACTTTTAGGTGATCACTGAAAGGTTCCTGGTACATTTTTGTTACTGATTTGTTTCTATGGCTACTTGGGAAAGTTTTGCTGCATGGTTATAACATAGAAATAATTAACCAATTATAACTAGTGGATAAGGTGTGTGCTTGTGAACAAATGTTCTCATTCAAGGCAAAACAGAACCAAGAGTCACTGAAGATAAAAATTATTTGGTGTTGCTTCAGAAAATTCCATTTAGTAATTGTAGTTTAGTTTGGGAAAAGAATTTTCTAGAGGAGTAGGGTTGGACATCTTCATCACCAAGGGTTGGACATCTTCATTACCAAAGCCAGGTTGCAGTGCCGTGTGACAGAGTAGGAGGATTTGGTATGGACTCCTCCTGGCAAACAGGCAAATGTGCCCCAAGGAGGATGATCTGGACCAAGATTTGATTAAAGGAGACATCTGGAGCTTGCATCCTTTCCCCAGAGCCCTTCCCTTGCCCTTTATGCCCTTCAGAACTGCTGCCTGAACAAATCACTGCCTTTTCCTTCAGAAATCCAAGCCTTGCAGCCCCCCTGGCTTCCACTGAGGTCTGAGAATTTTTGTGGAGTCAGCGTTAAACGCTGGAGTGAAACGGCTGGAATGAGCTTTGGGGCATTATTAATTTCACTGGCCGTGGTCGGTGTGAGGGGACACACAGGGAAGCAGAGTGGGCATCCAGCGGGAATGCAGTGGAGATCCAGAGGGGCTCAGTGGGCATCGATCGGGCATCCAGCGGGGATCCATCTGGGATCCAGAGGGGATCCAGTGGGGACCCCCTGGGAATGCAGCGGGGCTCAGTGGGCATCCATCGGGGATCCATCTGGGATCCAGAGGGGATCCAGTGGGGACCCATTGGGAATCCAGCGGGGCTCAGTGGGCATCCAGCAGGGATCCATCGGGAAGCGCCGGGCGCGGCCGTGCCCAGCGCTGCCATCGGGCACCACCTGGCGGCCACCCGCGGTCATTGCAACCCGCGCGGCTGCGGCGGGGCCGGGAATCGTCTCGGGATAAAGGGCAGTGTCCCGTGGGTAAAGACACGGGTTAAACGGAAGTGTCCGGGGAGCAGGGATAGAGGATAAAGGGCAGTATCCCGGGTCCAAGGGCAGGGACACGGGATGGAGGGCAGTGTCCCAGTGCTGAGAGCAGGGACATGGGGTAGAGGGCAGTGTCCCGGTGCTGAGAGCAGGGACATGGGGTAGAGGGCAGTGTCCTGGGGCCAAGAGCAGGATCATAGGATAAAGCAGTGTCCCAGGAGCAGGGATAAAGGGCAGTGTCCTGGGGCCAAGAGCAGGGACTGGGGGTTGAGGGCAGTGTCCCGGTGCTGAGAGCAGGGACTGGGGGTTGAGGGCAGTGTCCTGGGGCCAAAAGAAGGGACTGGGGGTAGAGGGCAGTGTCCTGGGGCCAAAAGAAGGGACTGGGGGTTGAGGGCAGTGTCCTGGTGCTGAGAGCAGGCACATAGGGTAAAGAGAAGTGTCCCAGTGCTGGCAGCAGGGACAAGGCTCAAGTTCCCTGTGAAGTGCCTGGGCACCAGCCTGCATTCCACACCTTTGTGCTGTGGGACACACCAAGTGCAGCTCTGGCCGTTGGCATTTTTAGGTTCTTCAGGTTTGCTCTTTCGAGGGAGAGGGAAGCACGGACACCTGTTCAGAAAAGCCATTTTTAATGCTGGAGTTGGGGCTCACGTTTGAGGCTCTTTGCACTGCCCCAGTTCAGAGCAGTTTGCCCCTGAGCTCCATCTGCCGTGGGGGTGCTGGGGGCAGAGCAGAGGGGGTTACCTGGGGCTGCCTTTGCCCCTTCCTGTTTGGGAATGCTCTGGTTTGTGGGAGCATTGCAGGCCAGGCCTTGGGCTCCTGCGGCTGCCACAAGAGCTCCTGGGGCCATTTGCAGCCCAGCTGTTTCTGACTGTCTGGAAAACCTCACTGGGGTTATGATTGCTGGATGAATTTGTCTGGGGAGCTCTGTGTTGCTTTGTTCTGGTGACTTCACCCAGAGCACTGGATTTCACGTGGAGGTTCTTTTTTAATTAGGAATTAAAGAATTGCAGGGATTTCTGATTGATTGTGGCATTGATGAAGGGGTTAACTGGATGAATTAAGACAGTCCTGAGGGGAAGCAGGTGGGACAGCTCCTCACTGAGGATAAGTGGAAGGAAATGCTGTTTTTCCCTTTTCCTTTAGGTCAGGCAGGAACAAAGTCAGGAAGGTGAGAGAAGTCAGCAAAAATCCATGTGTGTTTATTGCTCATAAAAGGGTTTTTCTGGTATTGTTTTCTTTTCCTTTTTTCTGCTGCACACTTGAAGAGTGTCTTCGCTTTTTTGTTTTCTGTCATGTTTTTTCTATGGACAAGATTCAGCCTAAATCTTCCACTGTGATCTGTTCAGACTTTTATTCATTTCCTGGTAGGACTTGATGACTCGTGGTACATTAAGATTGTGAAGTGGGAAGATTGCAATGGGAAAGATATCACCTTGGTGATGTCTTTCATTCCAGAAAGTTTGTGAAGTAAAGCCAACAGATTTTTATTTCCTACTCTCTCAAACTTGAAACATTTATTAACAAAAAAACAGGAAAGGAGAATAGGTCAGAAAAGATAGTGATTATTTATTTTTGTCCTAACCCCACCTGAAATATAATGAAAAAAAAGTGTAACTAATATTTCTAGCCATGTAAGAGAGTATATCATCATATTTACTGCCACCAGAACATCCCGCCTGCATGTGACACATGCCTGGGAGTGAAAACATGTAAAATAAATGTATAGAGGTGGATCTGTACCCTGAACTCTGAGCTCCAAAAACCAGAGAGGCTTTGCAGGCTTCCCACCGCAGTCAGTCCTGGCAGGGTGACAACTGGTGTGCGGGGCAGGTGTCCCTGCCAGGCTGCCTGGGCCCTCCTGGGGCTGTCCCGAGCCCTTGGTGCTGAAAGGAGGAAAGGGAAGAACGCATTTCTTGAAGAACAAGAGCTCAGAAGGGATTATTTGATTTTCCTTTGATAACCAATCCTTCTGTTGTCACTGGGTTTGCTGTTGCGTTTTTCTGTATGGTTTGTCAGTAGCACTGGACTGCAATAGGATAATAAATCATAAATTGTTCTTTCTTTCACTGACTGGTGTAAATTTTGCCGTGATAAGGGGTCCTTATCTCACCTGCCCTACCTGGGATGTGCCACTGTGTGCCAGGTGTTCACACTCAAACAGCTTTTCACTGCTGCTTTGGTACATAGCAAGGATTCTCATCACAAGCCATTGTTTCAGAAAAAGTTCTAATGGGGTGGGACTAAAAAAACCTTTATTAAATGGCATGAACTTCTGGATCTGAATGTAATAAAATAATAATTTATGATATATTTTTAGTGATAAGAGATTAAAGTGCATATTAATTAAATGAATAATGAAAACCTTTGTGAGATTCTCTGCTACAAGTTGCAAGTAGCTGTTTAATCAAATTCTTTCTATGGAAAAATGCATTTCATTATAACATAATTAGCACATCTATTGTGTTTTTAATACAACTTGTGCTAAAGTGTGTTTGATCTGGTGTTTGCTCATGGCAATTAGCACTGAAGGAATTGAAGTTTTTGCTTTATTCCAGGCTTTGTAAATTATAAGTGCCATATCTGGGGAAAATCGATGTGATTTTTTAAAAAGTACTAGAACAGTCTTGGGAATATATTGGGGTAGGCATCAGCAGCAGCAAAAAGAGACAGTGAGAAGCTGTGCTAGCTAAGGCTGCAAATTTAGGGCTAGTTTTATTTTCTGGCACAGATGTGTTGTGTTTTGTGTGTCCTGTCTCAGTCCTGAGGAAGCTGGAGGGTTTTGTGCTCCAGAGTGATCCTGCTGTGTGTCTGGAGGGGCAGGGGTGGGCTGGGCGTGGGTCTCAGCCTTGTTTCCTTTTTGGATCCCTCTTACAGACGCCCAGCTCCATTTTGGATCCCTTTTACAGACGCCCAGCTCCGTTTTGGATCCCATTTACAGACCCTTGGCACTGGGGCTCCCCCGCTCTGGGGCTGTGCTGAGCCAGGGTGGGACTCTCTTTTCTCCACCTGAGAGGCAGGAAAACAGGGCAGGAGCTCAGGGGTGGCTCACAGTCACCCTGATGCCTGGCTGCTGAAATCCCAAACATCTGCTGGGCCATGGGATGGATCCTGCAGCACTGCAGAGGCCCCAGAGGGTTCATCCTCTCAGGGCTTTCTCTCCCTTCCCCGGGGGCTTTACCAACAGCTGTGCACAGAGGGGGAGAAAACTGCTTTCACAGAGGGTTCTTTGGTGAGCTGAGGCCTGGTCTGGGTTCACTTGGAGTGTTTTTGTGGTTGAGGTCACAGTGGCACAAAGCCTGGTATTGTCTTCTGAGTGGAACTGCACAGAAAATCCAAACTTGAGATTGGCTTTTATGTAGTAAAAAACAACATAATACAGTACAGGAATATAAAAAGAAACTGTCCAGTGCAAACATCATATACATTGGAAATGGATACAGTGTTCCTTAAAATAACTTTAAAAAATCGGGCTTAAAAACAGCAATTCCAGGTAATACAATCTGGCTGATACCTACCAAAATACGTGACTTACTGCACTAAATAATTTCATAACTAACATTACCTGCTGATAGCCAATACCACAGGTACTGACAAAATCCTACAACTGTAAGTATTATTAGTTAGCATTCTTTATAATACACAAACATGTGGAACCCCTACAGCACATACTGCTGGCTGGATTAAGCAAAAGAGAACGAACACATTCAAAATAAAACCAAGGCTGTCATCCCAAAATGTACTTTCTAAAAATAAAGGATGGGATCCAAAGCTGATTTGACCAATGGACAGAATTCTCCTCAGCTTTCCTTTAGTTCCGATCTGAAAATTTGCGTGATTACATTGTTGATGTTGCATTAGTGTCCAGTCAAGTATTTCATTGGACAACTTTTTACAGCAGTGAGGAGTAATGTGAGACCATTATGGGACATTGCTATTTCCTGCAAAGAAAACATTTTGGGGGTCCCAAGTGTGAATTAGAGATGACGTGAACAAGTAAAAAGCAAATCTGTGAGGTTCCACTATACTGGTTTAAGAAAAAAGAAAAAAAAAAAAAAAGAGATTTAGTAATATTTGGTTAGCTACCAGATTTAAATAATCAAATCAACTAAACTAATACATACAGCTCCAGCACAGATCCTGCACAGTGGAGGATCTGTGTAGTAGGGCTCTGATCCTGTTGGAGGCAACAGGACTCTGCACTGCTGGAAGCCAGAGACAGGCCATGGTCCTAAGGGACCCACTTTGCCCAAAATGTGTTTGGCTGGGTAACTTCCCACGAGGGAAGTTTCATTCTGGTCATTCTGTGGCTCTTCCCCAGGTGGGAAACTGAACATGATCCCTTCCCAGGGACGTGGTGGCTGCAGCTCCAAACCTGCCTAACAGTTGTGGTGCTTTTATGCAGTCGAGCATGTGGGTGTGTAGCACTCTGGTTTGGGAGTCTACAAGATTTTCCTAGGTGGAAAATACTCCTTTTACAGTACCTGCTTAGAAAAAAAGCACAACAGTTTCACAGTAATGAGGCCCTTCATTGTTTTGTCCCTGAAAAAATGCTATTGCTTTAATAATGCTGAATAAACCCCCTATTCAACCTCTTTAGTAATCTAGAAAGACCTGTGATTCCATCTAGAGGGATTTACAGTGTTGGAGTCCATCTAGAGGGATTTACAGTGTTGGAGTCTTAACATTCCCCTGATCTCCACATTTCCTGCCCTGCAGGATATGTTCCATTGAGTAACATTGAGATCCTATTTACAGAGAGAAAAAACAATTTTGCTGCTAGCTAGAGCAAATTCTAGTGTGCCAGAAATGCCTGAAATCATCATCAGGCTGTTAAAAATGACAGATGAAACCAGATTGTGTGTCTAAAAATCCTGTCTAATTTTATCTTGAGTAACTCATAGATGTAGTAGAAGGCTATAAAGCAAAAATAATTAATAGAAAGGAAAGAAGGAAAAAATCATGCTTCTTTTTGGAAGTGATGGAATAATTTCTAATATTAAGTGATAGACCATATGTTCCTCCTCTCCTCTACTGGGTAAGCATAAGTGTGGAATATCAATAAAGATGTTGCAAGAGGGGCAGGCAAAGCAGCCAGCTGGAGATCCAGGGGGGTTAAAACATCCCTTCCCAATGCCACTCTCCCAGCGGAGGGTGACCTTGGATCATGTGGATGGAAACAGCACAGGAGGAGAGGAATGAAGGAGAAACTGGTGACAAAACCAGGAGAAGTGGGGAAGACAGGGAGAGGAAGTGTGTCCTGGAAGACTTGAGCAGGTCCAGGAGCAGCAGTTTTAGGGAAAAAAATGAATGTTAGCAAGGACAGTAGTGCTGTGGGAAGTTAATACAGGTGATCTCTGTGTGTCTTTTTAACCCTACTGCAGGTTTTTTCCACTCCTGTTTGAAATCCTACTATGGCTTGAGGGAAGAGCTGTGAGTTCCTCTTTGGCCACTGGCAGTCTCTTGGGGTCTATCTGTAGCGGGAGGGAGAAAATTCACGGCTAGTTTGAACTTAATACACAAAATCTTCACTTGGTTCTGATCCATAGAGCTCAGCTAGCATCTTGAACCTGGGTCCCCAGTCATTGAGAAAGTCATAATCAATGTCTGAGTCTGAGGAGCCCGAGCCCAGAGAGCTGAGGGACTCGGCGATGGACTCGGCGCCCTCGTAGCCGTAGATGTGCAGCGTGTCGTAGGGCAGCAAATCCCTGTCGTTGTCAGCCTCATCCTTCTTCACCTCGATCATCATCTCCATCCCCCCAGCTCCAGGGGTGACTGGAGCAGGAGGCTTCTGGATCTGTGCGTACGGAGTGGGAGCGGCTTCCGCCTTGAGGCCGTTCTTGCGGACGGAGTTGAGCACGGACACGTCGTAGCTGGTGGTGTCCATCTCACCGCCTCCCTCCTCGTCGTAGGTGACCAGCTGCTCGTGGATCTCTGCCACGTTCCTCTTGAGGCCGCTCAGATCCTTCTTGTGCCTCTTTCTTAGCAGGATCAGCAATGCAATTACTGCAAAGGAAACTTAGATGAGCGCGTGTGAATAGAGAAGTAAGGCACTAAAACAAATTGAATTTAAAGTATGTGACACAGTCTGAAGTGTTTTATTTTTCTGGAGTGTTTTTTAACATATATTTACCAAAAAAATAGTTTAAATTTCTATTTCACAGTAGGATTAGTTCAGTCTGGACAGGAGTTGTCCACCTGACTATTGAGCTGGAATCACAAGTGCATGGTGTCACAAGGTCATTGAATCAACTACTGCCTTGAACTGGTAAATCTCTTAATGCCAAGCATCAGATGCTGCTTATGTGGTACTTGCAAAGCAGGCCAGTTCTCAGGCAAGAAAAAAGTGCTAAGCCCTCTCTGATAGATTTCAAATACAGCAAACAGGTACTGGTCTGCTGATTTGTTACAGATGTATTTATGTTCACTGTACTGCTTAAAGGACTTCCAGACTAGTTCTGCCAGAGGAAACAGGAATCCTGTTGTTATATTCCCAGCCCAAATTTGCAGTTTTATAGCTGTGTGTGAGGTTAGTACCCGTAAATCAAGTGTATTATGCATGTGGGCAATAACCTCTCCAGTGACCCAGCCTGTCCAGAGGAGTGAACAGCTTTGCAGTTGAAGCTGTGCTAACAGGCCAGAGAGGAAGAGCACGTGAGATGAATCCATTAGGTACAGCATGTCTGGCTTCATGACCATTTCATAGCCACAAAGCTTTTGTAGATGTCAGCTAAAGAAAGAACAAAACAATCTTCACGTTGTAGTGCAGAGAGCATTCCGAAAGTCAGGTACTCACCAATGATTGTGAAGATGCAGATAAAAATTGCCACCAGTGCTTGTATGCTGACGCCCACCTGCTTTGCTCTCTCCTCACAGAAAGTGAAGTTGCCTTTCTCGTTGCACTTGCAGACACTGATGACAAGAGTGTTTGTGCTGGTGAGGTCGGGGTCGCCGTTGTCTGAGATGAGGACAGGCAGGTAGTGGAATTTGGCGAGTTCCCGATTAAACTGCCCGTATTTGACAGTGATGTTAGCGGTGTTATCTGGAAGAAGTAAGGACACCCCATTAAGTGGTAATCTCTACCAGATTGTCCTCACAGATTTCAGCTGGTGTCTCTTCCCCTCAGACAGTGCCAGCCTTCCGGGAGCCCAGTGAAACTTTGGTGGCAACAAACACCTTTTTTTTCAGTATGTTAAGCCTTTAAAAATAAAGAGTTACTTAGCTCAGCTAGAGCAATCACAGCTCAGTGCTACAGCTTTTCTTCCCTGAGCCCCAGGGTCCCACTCTGAGCAGCTGAGGAAAGGCATTGCGGGGATACGCTACCGTAGTTCTCAACCAGGGAGAAGTTGCTATCTTCTGTGGCCAGTAGGTATCTGAAGAAACCTCTGGGTGATATCTCATCCTTGTCAACAGCTGAAATCCTGACGATCACCTACAAGGATGGAAGAGGTCACAGTTTTCAGAACACATTGCCTCCAGGGATAAAATGTTGAGTATTTGAGCTGGGCTGTGTGTCCTGTGTAACCCTTCAGTAAGGGGCAGGACACAGATATCTCAGGATGCTCCTCTTCAAGTATTTTCAAGGCAAGCACTTTCTTTGTGGGTCTTCAAAAAGACCAGTTTCGCCTCTTCAAATTTTGTGTAATGAAAGCATGAAAAAAGCCTCGTGCTCAAAGACATATGGCTTTGGAAATGTCTAAGATGGTATCTTCTCAAGTGCTCACTGTGAGATGTGTCTGTCATTCTTGGAATGCCATTGAGACTGCCATGCCTGAAGGACATGCTCGGGTTTTGAAATCCTCAACCTGATGTAGATTAGGTGTATAAAATATAAAAAATATGTCTGATTATGTCCCAAAGGTATTTTAAAAATTAAACTAAAGGTGAAATTAACACCTTGTGTGTTCTATCAGAGAGTCTAGGCAGTGACAAAGTGTCCTGGTTCCAGCCAAGAAAGAGATAATTTTTTTTTCAGTAGCTGGGAGGGGGCACAGAGGTTATTCTAGACCACCTCATGTCATTGCTGGGAGGGGAAAGAGACTCTCTCCCTGGGAGAGGGGGTTCCTTCTGTTCCAGCAAGTGTGACAGAGGGAGTGGTGGGATAATGCTGGTGCTGAGCCAGAGGGAGCACTTTGGGTGGTGTGGCTGCTCCACAATCTCTCTATTTATTTCTATATATATTTTTTTTGTTATTTATATTGTTGCTATGACTGTTCATTTTCTTATCTCATTGCTGTTTCCAGTAAATTGTTCTTATCTCAGCCCATGACCTTTACCTTTTGTGCCTCCAGTTCTCCTCTCCATCCCGCTGCAGTGGAAAAGGGGGGGAGCGAGTGGCATGTGGTTTGGAGTTTCAGTGGGAACACTAAATTGGGGAGTACCATTCCTAAAGCATGACACAAAGTGTCTTAATTAAACAAATATGACAGTATGGGCTCAACACTTGTGTCTGAGGCCAAACAGGTACATCCAAAATACCAACACTGTTTGTACCAAGTGCTAACACAATTTGTGTGTGCAGATCCATGCACTCTGTGACTACAAAATAATGTTCCATGCAGAAACGTTTCTTTTACTAGTTTGAAATGGTTTCCATCTTAGTATCACATATGAGCATTTGTGTGATGGAACTGAGTTGCTGATTTTTGCTGTGCAAAGCTTGACTGTCCTTTATGGCTCAACTGTTAATATGCAGATGTGAGAGCCTGGGGGGAGAGGAGCAGTTCAGCCCATGTGTGCAAGCAGATAAAAGTCAACATTCCAACAGTGTAATATCCTTAAGAGATATTCCTGACCACTGATGGCTTGGAAATCAGTGAAATGATCAGGTGTTTTGGCATGAAAACTGAGAGTCACTTTTATTAAAAGACATCTTTCACTTGAGCTTACAAGCAGTAATTCAGGTTTCAGGGAAAAACTTTCCCTGTCTCACCTTTCCTGGTGCAGCATTTTCACACACTCGGGGTTCCTCGGGAGAAACAAGTTCTGGAGCATTATCATTTACATCATCAACTATGACATGAACGTGGGCATGTGACTCTCTGTCGGAAAGACGGCCTGGAATAACAACAAGGGTACAAGTCTCAGGAGTCTGGAGCCCCAGTGCTGGCTAAACTCCCCTTCCCACACTTTGTGCCCACTTCTGCGCCTCCCACATGATGAAGAATTTCTAGCTCCATCATAATTTAAACTTTTCCTCCGAGATTTAGGTATTTTCCTAAAATGTCTCCTAATGGTTAAATCATCAAGGATCTTTGAGGAATAAAATGACAGTAGCTTATGGCTTCCTGATTCTTCCCACTGCATGGCTATGGATTGAGCATCGTTCTCTGGCACTAAAGCAACATGGACAGAACAGGCCATGTCTGTATTATTAAATACCAAACCACGTGGGGACTGGCCTGCCCCACTCCCTGGAGCTGAGCAAAGCCAGGGGCCAAATCTTAAAATGAACTTTGACCTACTAGGGGCCAAATCTTAAAATGATCCTTGACCTATTTGTAGGGATTTGTTTGATTTGGAAGATGATTATGCAAACCTTGAAGCATCTCCTTCATTCCTAGCTCAGGAGGAACAGGCTGTCAGGTTGTGCCTTTCATTTTTGATCAGCTGCAGCCCTGCTGGAAAGGTGTACCTGTATTTCTTTCAAATTGGGAAGGGGGTGGCACTTACCATCTTCAAGGATCTCCACAGCTGCTACAGTAATGTTGTATGAGGAGCTGAATTCTCTGTCCAGAGGCTTGGGAAGTTGGATAACTCCGTTATTGGATACCCTGACGTAGTCTCCGTTAGGACTAGCTCTACGCTGAATATATCTGGATTTTGTTTAAAACAAGATATGTCAATGCCAGGCTGATAATGCTGTGTTTCACTTCATTTCTTCTCAGAGGAAGGTCAGAGAGTTCTTATGTGACAAATTACATTAATGTCTTGACCAGGAGGGCTGAGAAGATTTCCTTAAAACTATGCAAGCTGTGAGAGTAAAATACAGCTGTCGGAAGAGTTTCCAGATTATTGAACTTTGCTCTTTCAGAAGTCTATTTTCTTCTCTAAGCACATGCTTGAGAGAGCTCTTACAATAAAAAATATAACAATAAATTATAACCATGTAAAAATATCCAGGATTGTATTTTTTCCCCTAAATATGAAAATGTTTTATCAGTAAATCCAGGTGGTAATTACATGGGTAAATGTAATTTATGTTCAGCTTTTGGTGAGCATATATATCCATGGCTGCAGTGCTGGAAAAATCAAATTGGATTTTTTTGTTTTGTTTGGCATGCAGATTCTGAAAAATAGGGCCAAAGTCTTGATTCTTCGTCAAATTCTTGGCACCGTTAATGAATTCTGCACTTTTAAATGGAATTGCTAAAACTGGTGTTGTCTTACCTGATTTTCCGTTTAGCTGCGTCGGGGTCCTGTGCATGAACTGAGCCGAGTGTTTTCACTTCTGCGTGATTTTCCCTCACTTTAAACTCATATGGGAGTTTAGTGAAGACAGGAGGCTCATCCACGTCGGTGACCTCGATGGTGACAGTGGAGATGCTCCGGGGGTTGCCGGGTTTGAAATGGCGAAGGTTGACGGTGGGGTCTGTTGCTTCAATGCCAAACCTGTATTCTGCCACTGTTTCAAAGTCTAGGGGCTAAAAAAAAAGACAGTTACAGATCTTCTTCCATTGGTGATGTCTAAGCAAATTTTACATTGACTCTCTGTGCAGATTTAAGATCTGTGCTCTATTTCATGTTTGGCAATGTGACCAAATTGCATCTTGGCTGGACCCATGGGAGAGCATTTCCCAGCTCAACTTCTCTGTCATAGTGTGGCTCAAACTACCCCTGTCATAGTGTGGCTTAAACTACATCCAGTAGTTTAAGTTCAGCAAGTAATTCTTGGGTTAAATAATTTTCTTTTTATAATGCTGTAAGTACCAAACTTTGGTTAGCTCCTTTTCCCCAAAGGCTGGGGAAGAGATTCTCCTCCTGGCTAAGCTTTGTGTTCGGAAGGCATTCACGCAGATTGCAGATCTGCACTGACTGACAGCTGGGGCATTTAGTGATAAATGACATCCTTTTCCCTGTTTTTCCCCTTGCCTGAGATTCTAAAAGGAATCACACAATGGGAGGAAGGCCAGGAGCTTGGGCAGTAAGAAGTGCTCTTTTCAAAGTTTCCTTTTTTCTACCACCTGAGATTCTAAAAGCACTGAGATACACAGCAGTTATGGTGGCTCTTGCTTTTCTCTTTGAGTAGACATTGCAAAGGGAAGTGATGGGACTCATCCAGCAGCTGACATTTTATCTCACGTGGCTGCATATTTAAATTATGACATGTGCATGGCCAAAATCACATTGCAAAACAGAGTGGTGAACTTTGTCCACTACGTGTTGAAGGGAGAGCTGGTTCCAAATCACTCAGGGAGTGTGTGTGGGGTCTGTGACTGCTCCTCCTCTGGCCAGGCACTGCATTCCCCAGGTCCTGGGAAGACCAGGGGAAGAGCTGCACCAGGTGAAGGAAGCTGCTCATACCCAGTGTGCCCACAGCCCGAGGATTTTACTGCCAGCCTTGAAATTCTTGGTACTGTTTTTCCTGAAAGTTTTCTCTTCTTAATGACATTTCTAGTCTTCGCAGTTACAGAGAGATATTTGGAAGGGAAAAACACATTCCTGTCAATCTGAGGATTACAGGAGCTGATTTATAGTCCTCTCTCTTTGTTTTTTGAACAGCAAGTCAATGAAATCAATGAAGTCTTGGTTTGGCAATGCTCTCCAGCAGTCCCTTGGTACAAATCAAGTGGGTTTGAGAATTTAAAAAAAACAGAGAACAAACCCTAATAAAGGCTTTGGAGAGTCTTAAAGACTTATAAGAAATTAGTGGGGAAGCTCTGAAAACACCCTGAGGAAGGTAAGGGAGCTGTGGCTCAGGTTGGAGCAAATGCCAAACTGCAAAGAGACTTTCAGAAAAGAGGTTGGGTGGACTCGTTCACATTTTCTACTTTGGTTTCACGTGGGCTGCAGAAAGGAAGGATTCTTTGACTTGGCCAGTGGGTTCAACTCTTAAATCACTGCCTCTTCGAAACATCCAACCACTTGAAGTTTGAGAGGAGCCCAAAGTGCATAACCTGAATATCTGACACAGCCCCCACTGCACTCTGCAGTAATTCTGTTGTTTTTCAGGTCTAGAGGTTGAAAAGGACTAGAAACCACCAACTCCTCTTCTCCCAGAGCTTGGAGAGCTGGTGTTCAGGATCAATATATTTCATGCTGACTTTCATACGTTTCCATTTTTTCCTGCTGCTAGTCCCAAACCAAAACCACTTATTACACATGGAAAACCAGAATAATCATCTTTGTTACAGGAAAAAGTACCTTCTTCGGCCTAATGATTCCTTCATTTGTGTATGGATTTGCTACAATGTCAAAGGTGTCCCTGAACTCTCCTTGGATAAAGCTGTATCTTGTATTTCTGTGTTGTGGTTCATCAATATCTTCTACTTTGACTCTGCCAACTTCTCCTCCTACTGAAATGTTTTCAGGAACTTTAAAGTGAAATGATGCTGTTAAAAGAAAAAGAAAAAGCCATAAGTAGTGTGTACATGGAAGTTAGAACTTAGTTAAGAATGTTCTTACTTGATGCATGCACAGAAAAATATTTCATTGAGAATTTAGCATTGCGTATCTCCAAGGCATATAAAAGTATAAATAATACCCCAAATTGTCAAGATCTTTAGCAAAGTGATGAAATTAATACTGATTTTTGTTTTCTGCTCTAGGTGTGCATTGCCTGGGAAAAGTGGCTCTGGCTAAAACACAGAAGAATATGAGTATGTAAAGTTCTTTTGTCCATTTTTAAGGAAAATTGAGTTATGCTGGACTGGGACCTAAACTCGTGGTTGTGTCAGCCCTTGGTTTCCAAGAGCCCGTGTGACACTTACGGTGTTTGAACACGGGGAAGTTGTCGTTGATGTCGGACAGAGTGATGATCACCGTGGCTGTGCTGGAATCCCCCGAAAACCCCGGAGCATCTTTGGCTTGAACAACAATCTCATACGTTGATTTAGTCTCTCTGTCTAAATTAGGCTCTTTGGTATAAATCACACCTGTGAAAAAGTAACACTGAATACAATTAGATTTTGTAGAACATCCAACATCTCTTCAATTTTGACAGCAGATTTTTATCTTATGCCACACTTTCAGCTTTAAGTAACAATTTTAGTGGTATTTTTCAAGAAATGTTAGAAATTTCTCTGCATGATGGAATATTTAGGAGAGGTTGTGCAGAATATTCCTTTTAACAGATCTTTAACCTCTATACTTGCATTCTTTGCTTTAGCAGAATAGTGTGGTTACAAGAGATACTGACATTGTCTTTAAAACTGGGAAAAATTTAAGCTAGAAAGTTTAGGGAAGCAAATGATTATTGATTATTGAATGCTGCTTCAGAATTTGTGTATTCCCTTTTCCTGTTTGGTCACAGGAACAGTATCTATGCTGAACTGAAAACATGAACTCAGTTCCTGGTCAGTCTTCCCTTAAGTGGGAGGAAAACGACCTTTTATCGTCTCCTTTTGTTCATGGCAGCTGATATCCTGATTTTATTAGTTTATTTCCAGATGTGGACAGTGGCATTGTGGGGTGTGAATGCAAAACCTTTCTAAATCATGTTTAAAATTATATTTTTTAATTATTATTCCTCTTTTCCAGAATGAAAAAGGCGTAAAACTGTGTTTTCTTCAAAGGGTAAGGTAAGGACAAAGCATAAGGACATTTGTGTCTGACTTACCCGAGTCATCGATGGTGAAATATTCACCTCCTCTGGTGACTTGGTAGGTCACCGTGGCATGACCTGACACTGTTGGGTCATCAGCATCCACAGCTGTCACTTTGGTGACTGAGGTTCCTAGAAAAGGATTTTCAAGCTGCATATTTAGTATAAATTCTGCTTTTTAGCCCCAGCCATGAAGGGAGATGAGTGAGGGAGGACGTACCTACGGGTGACATTTCTGGGACAGATCCATTGAACACCTTTTGTACAAACACAGGGGCGTTGTCGTTGATATCATACACCTTGATGATGAATTTGGAGGGGCGCTCCAGTGACCTGTTGTTTGTTCTGTCAATAATGAGGGCTGTCAGCTCATACTCTGCCTTCTTCTCCCTGTCCAGCCTCTCGAAGGCGTAGACGTCCCCACTGGTCTCCTCCACCTTGAAAATGGTGTTGGCGTATTCACCCTCTATGATGTACTTGGCGTTGTTGTTCCTTACGCTGGATGTGATCTGCAAGGAAAGTGTAATTCAGGGAGATAAGGGCAGGGTTTGGCAGCTGGATGCAGCAGGTTATCCCAGAGGATTCACACAGTCAGGAATTCTTCATCCCATTGGGAACCAGAGCAGCCCTCAGGACTTTTGCTGTCAGCTGGGGCATCGCTGAGCAGCACCACAGCAGCATCTGGGGTTAGAGGATGACACATCCACAGTGAAACTTGCTGGCTTATATAGAAAAAAGCCTTTGTATAATAATATCTCATATTTCCTAAAGTTATAAACTGTTCATGCAGTCAACACTTACAAATAATTAACTTCATTATGTCTGAAATAACGTGAGCCACCGTTCAGTTTGAGTTACTCTTGTTTGCAACTTCCTGAACCTACCAGGGGTTTTTGCCCAGTTCCACAGGATTACAGGAGCAAATCTGTATTTGCAGCTCCTGACATTCAGCATTAGCCTCTGTTCCTCAGCATTTAGCAGAATTCCTGCCATGGCTGACAGCTTTCTTGTGCTCAGTCACATGCAGTCTTTTAATAGGCAGTCTTCGGCCTCATGCTATGACAGGAAGGTTACATTTCCACCCCACAGATTTTAAAATTTAAGGTTATATGCAATGAAAAACGGATGGGATAAGAGGAATGAACAATAATTAGTTTTAAAATATAACTTAATCCAATTCTAAGTGCTTTTGCACACTACTTAATCTGCAGATAATGTGGTGATACCCTCACTCATACAGGGGCACTGATAGATGGTTTAAACCACAATTTTTCATGCACTGTATCAGCATTCTTATTTCAGCCAGCTAATTATCAAGGATTGCTGGGTTTGACCAGGTATTTTCAGCCTTTTGTTACTGATGTTACCACAGATGTCACCTATTGGGTATTCAGGGTTTGATTTAAACTGCAGTTGTCATTTACTGTTGAACACTCTTTTAATTTTGTTTTTTTCTCTTTTGAAATGTGTCATTAATATTTCCACCCCTCATGCCTTAATCACTTCTGGCTCCTGGGGCTGCTGAAGAGCAGTTCACAGCTCTGGAGATGTCACATGAGAAATAACCTCACCCCTGTCTCAAGGATGGGATAGTCTATGTCCTCATTCTCAATTTTTATGTACCTATTCAGTGTATAAAAAGCATAAACTTCTCAGAATGGCTTTTCTGGTGCTGAGGACGAGCACACAAAGGGAAGCACCAAGGTGGTGCAAGATAAAATCCAAGAGTGTCAGCACGTTCCTGCAGCTGTCACTCAGCTCTGCCACGCTGCTGGGGCCTTTCTTTAAAGGGTTTATCAAGGGCTCAGTGCTGCAGAGGCATCGAGCAGCCACTGCAGGAGCAATCAGGAGATTGTTGAAACACCCCAGAGCTGTACAAAGGGAATTACTCTTATTTAGGACAGCTCCAGGAATAGAAGCTGCTCCTCAATCTGGGGCTGAATTGGTCTGAAATGAAACAGAGATGCCCTGTGGTAGCTGAGAGGACCCTGTGGCCTCTCTGCTTTCTCTGTGGTGCTTTCTGGCAGCCCAGAGCAGCCAGCGAGGCCTGTTTGACTGTGCTGAGACAGCCCTGACAGATGTGAGTGGTGTACGGGGCAGGAAAACGTTCAGCTGCATTTATCTGCAAAGTGTCACAGTGCATCACTTCGAAAGACTAGATTGGGAGAACTTTGCCTGGGTGATATGCAGTTAATAATAGGCTTTTATGAGCACTGCCCTGAAGAAAATGAGTTTGCAAGCAGGTCAGTGCTTTTTAGTATTTCTGAAAATGATTTGCTTTTGCTTTGTGCAATAATATTTTTGATTGTGTAACAGTATTTTGAAACATAGCACTCGTGTTCTGTGTCCAAGCTGAGAGATGTAAACTGTGTGTTTTTTAATACATGTGTTTTATTTGCTGATCTCTGAGGTTTCTGAAAGAATCTCGTGCTGCCAGAAAAATACTGGCATGCATCAGACACCAGACTTCCTTCCTAACCATGCACGTGCAGGTATCGTGGCTGTTCTACGTCGTGGGATCTCCACACCTGCCATTCCCTAAAATTTATTTGTATTCTTCAAGGGAATTAAAATCCCCTTGACACTATTCTTCATTTACTCTTTGCCCACATTTTGAAGATTTTAACATTAGTATGTATAAGTATTAAGTCCTATTTCTATTTCCTTTTCATCTCTCCTGCCTGCAAACAAATAACACTTTTCAAGAGCCTCATTTGCTGTTTTCAGTCATACATTGCTCACAGGCTGCTGCTTACCTTGCCAACGTGGTGTGGCAAAGGTGTATCAATCTCTTCCTTGATGTGCATTTGGTTCCATATCCAGTCTCTCTTCTGGCGCTTGTGGCCGACATCGTTTGAACAAAGATTTTGGGTTGATTTCTGATTTCCTCTGTCAGCAAATGCTGGAGCCAAGAACAACGAGAAAAGTAGAATAAGGTGGCTCATCTTCTTCTGTAGCCTGGAAAGTAATATAGAAATGCAAAACTATAAATAACAACAGAATCAGATTAGGCAGAGGGAGCACATATGGAAATGCAAATGGACATTCCTTCTGTAGGGAAGTTTGTTTCTTTTCATTTGCCTCAGCATCAAAATTTGAAGGCTTCTTCCTTCTATGAAACAGTTTTAGCTGGATGACAACTATAAAAACCAATACAAAGTATTTCAATGAAATAAAAAGTGAGTTTTGAGTGCTGGTATGATAGCCAGCATCCCCCTGGGTGGCTGTCATTGCTCTGAGGAGCACATTCAGAGCCGAGGTCCCCCCTGGGCACAGGGACAGGGCAGCCCCTGGCACCATGGCTGAGCTTGAGTTAACTCCACTTGAAATGAAATGTTCAGGCTTGACAAACCCAAATGCAGTGTTTCGACATGCCCCGACATAAAATATGCTGTAGTCAATATCTTCATATGGAAAATATTGATTTAGAATAAAATCTGGGGTTTTTTTTGGTGGAAAAAGTGATTCGTGTGAAATTTGCAATCAATTCCAAGTACAATACAGCAAATTATCTCTGCTTAAGAGCTCATCTATTGATTCAACTCCTTGTCTTCTGAAACTTTTGGAGACTCACATAAAATTCCTTTATCCCCTGTTCTCAGGCTTTAACATCTGCAAAATGATAATTTGTGAAATGATTTTCAGCTGAAACCATATTTTTGCATCTTGTGTTAATATTAGCAAACTTTAGGCCTGACTTTCATAGCAGAGGAGTTATTTTAATGTATCAAAGCTGATTAATTTTCTTCCTAAATTTCCCATTCCCAATATAAAGGATTGTCAGAGAACTTTAACACTCGAGTAATCAGACTTTAAATTGCACATAAATGACTTTCCATTAGCTTTTAGGAGCTGTCAGCATGCACATCAAAAATAAGCCTGTTAATTGTGATGAGAAGTTGACATCATACAGGTTGCTAGATGCGAGATTAAATTAATATTTTCATCAGGAAGGTGCTGAGACATTTCCAAAATTACTCTTTGGTAACCAGGCAATCAGTGTTGTCCCGGGGTGCAGCATCATTGTCAGTAAAAAAGATTTTATTTACCATGAAATGTTGCTTTCCTCTACTGTTCTCTCTCCCACATTGTTGTACACAAACTGAGGAACATTCCTCCTTTGTGGCTGTGTAGGAAGTGACCGAATAAGGTGGCTTTGAAGTTAATATTTAGTAGATAAGCTGTGTTTGATACAGTTTTCTGGACTCAAACAAAGCTTTTTGATTTAGCTAGTTTTTTCTATTCTATGCAGTAAGCTTGACTCTGAATATTTTTAGAAAAATGGGTATGATTTAGTTGTTTTTCTATGCTTTATTTGCGATGATGGACATTTTACAACGAAACTGGAATGCAGTGATATGATTCTGTTGAGATTGCATAAGTCTGACTTTTATCCACAAAACTCCAAAACGTGATAACCAAAGGAAGCCAGCTGGACAATGCCAACCAGCACAGGCTGTGGTTCTGCCAAAGAACAGACTGGAGTATTTTAAGTCCTTTTCTCTTGTTGCTGTGCTGAGTGGAGCTCTCCTGTAGTGCTGAGACGCTGCTTGGAAGTTTTAAAACAGAAAGTGCTGACTGAATTATTTAGATATATGTGCATTTCAGCTGAAACTTTAGCTACCCCTTTCACTCAGCATGTCCTTCTTTGTGTTTCTAGATTTTAAGGAGGTTTCAATTCCTTTAACTCCTCATTGATGGGTTCCTTGTTAATATTTGTCCAACCTCCCTGGTAAGTGAAGGGTTCCTTTGGCAATAGTTTGGAGGACCTTGGCTGCCCTCTGGCACTGCAGGTCAAGCACAGACTGAGGTGGGAGAGCCTCTTGCAAAAACTGATTTCTGCTTCACCTTTGGAATCTTTCAACCTGCTCATTTTGGGAAAATGACAGTTCACACTGGAGCTCCCCCTTGTCCAGGGACGTGGGAGGTGCCTTGCCCCGCAGGACTGAGTCAAGATTATGAAGAGT
>VWZT01014236.1:12332-22829 GCA_013397055.1 Pachycephala philippinensis | reverse complement strand
CCCTCGTTTGATTTATTGAACAGTTAAAAGTTTTTCTTTAAATAACAAAAACAACCCAGAAAAAAACCCTGCCCTGAGGCGTTTTTCCCTTTTTGCAGGAGGTCAGCAGGGACAGTTTGGTTCTCCCTTTGGATAATGGATCCTCTGGAGAAGTTTGTGCAATTTAAGGGGAAAACGAAACATTGCCAGTGCTGGGAAGTGAAAATTTGGAGATGGGAACGTCCCGTTGGATTTTATTCCTTTTTTTTGGGGGTGTTGATGGGGTTAGGAGGGATTGTTTTATTGGGAGGCCCATCTGTGGCTGTGGCCCCTCTGCCCTGGAAACTTCCGACTCTCAGGACTCAATAGTGCAAACTAAGTTTTGTTAAATGCAAATTAGGCGTGTGTTAATGAATTATTACAGAAATCCTGTTGAAATCATGGAATCAGAATGGTTTGGGTTGGAAAACTCATCCCACTCCACCCCTGCCGTAGGCAGCGACACCTTCCACCATCCCAGGGTGCTCCAGCCCCGTCCAACCCGGCCTTGGGCACTTCCAGGGATAGGATGAGCTTCTCTGGGATGCAGGATCAACACCTGCAGCTGGGAGAGCTGAGCTGAGCCTGTGCCAAAGCGGGATAGGACAGGGAATACGGCAGGGAGAGGGTAAAGCTCTTTCCATTGTTTTTCTATTAATACTGAATTTAGGAAATGTTTTCTTTCCTATTGCTGTCAACACAGGGAATACGGGGTGGGGGGCAGAGCTGAGAGGGGCCAAAGGGGTTACCTGGAATTATAGAATCATGGGATATCCTGGGCTGGAATATCCACAGGGATCATTGATCCAGCTCCTGGACCCCAAAATCCCACCCTGGGCATCCCTGGAAGTGTCCAAGGTTGGACGGGGCTTGGAGCAGCCTGGGACAGGGGGAGGTGTTCCTGCCCATGGCAGGGGTGGCACTGGGTGGGCTTTGAGGTCCAACCCAAACCATTCCAGGATTCTGTGATTGAGATTGGCAAAATCACAGAGTCACAGAACATCCTGAGCTGAAGGGACCCCAGGGATCATCCAGCCCAGCCCCTGGCCCTGCCCAGACACCCCAAATCCCACCCTGGGCATCCCTGGCAGCGCTGCCCAAACGCTCCTGGAGCTCTGGCAGCCTCGGGGCCGTGCCCATTCCCTGGGGAGCCTGGGCAGTGCCCAGCACCCTCTGGGGGAAGAACCTTTCCCTGATCTTAGCCTGAGCCTGCCCTGGCCCAGCTCCGGCCGTTCCCTGGGTGCTGTCCCTGTCCCAGGGAGCAGAGATTGGAGCTGTCCCTGCGGGAACAGTTAAATGGGACTTTCTCCGCGAATCCAGAGTTGGACCAGGCTTAGAAGCTGCAAAAATCCATCAGAAATTGAGATAAGGGGTAAAAAAATCCCAGCTGACTCCACATTCCCAGTGGTGAAACTCCAATGAATGTCAAGCTCCACAGCGCGCTGAGATTCCTCCTGGGATGCTGGACACGGTCTGGAATTTAATTGGGATATTTTCCTGATCCAAGCAGGATGTGGTAGGGAATAACAAGCGCTGGACAGAAAGGAAACCGTGGAGCCTCACCTGGGATGTTTCACAGCTGAGCTGTTCCATTCCTGCTAAGCCAAACAGAGCCGGGCCTTGTTTATCTCTGGCCCGTTGGCTGTCTCTGGCTCTGACGTTTGAGCTTTTCTGTGTTTCCAATCCTGCATTCCCGGTGTGTAACTCTGCAGTGTCCTGCAGCCTGGGAGCTGCTGCTCTCTCATGCTGAGACAGACAGAACAAAGCCTCTCCAGGCTGCTCTCCAAGGACACCCAGCCCGGCCTAGGCCCAAAATGTGTAACCCAGCATCTTGAGAAGGGGGGCAAGCTGAGGGCAAATTCCATCATTAGCTAAAGTTTAATTGGTGCAATTGGGTTGAGATGCAAATGGCCCAAAGCTATAAAAGTGTGAAGAACTCGTGACTCGGGGTCCATCTTGGGTGCAGCCTTTGGCCTGCCCAGGGTGTGCCTCTGAAGGCCTTTCAAATAAATGTCCACCTTTATTCCCTTCCTCCTGTCCAGTCTCTGGTTCTAGGCTGGCCTCTTTAGGCATCAGTGACAGGGGAGGGGTCGGTGCCAAACCTGCTCCCATCTTTTCCTTACACCCGGAATGCGTCCCCTGAACCCCTCCCTGAGGGAAATCTGGGCTCAGGAGCAGCCGGTCTGTCCTAGCTGCAGGTCTGGGTTTGGGTTAGGCTTGGCTTGGCCTTGGCTTTCACAGCCCAGT
This sequence comes from Pachycephala philippinensis, assembly GCA_013397055.1. Lineage (NCBI taxonomy): Eukaryota > Metazoa > Chordata > Aves > Passeriformes > Pachycephala > Pachycephala philippinensis. The sequence continues at coordinate 20,564 of VWZT01014236.1, read as the reverse complement.
TGTGAGGTGGATGTTTTATTCCTGAAAATCCTGTTGGAATTTTTGTGTTTTCTCCATGATTTTTAGGGTTTTTTTAAAATCCATAATTCCCCTGGATAGGTTTAAACAGGACCGACTTCAGCTCTCTACTCCCAATGTTGTTTCTAAATCCTTTTCCCTTTTCCTTTCCCCTTTTTCTTTTCCTTTTTCCTTTTCCTTTTTTCCATTCCCTTTTATTTCCCTTTTTTCCTTTTCCCTTTTCGTTTTCCCTTTTCTTTTCCTTTTCCCCTTTTCCTTTTCCATTCATTTTCCTTTTTTCCTTTTCATTTTCCTTTTCTTTTCCTTATGTGCTTTAATTCTCTTTGCAGACTCTAATTCAGTTTTACTTTGTTATTTTTTATATCTTTGTTATTTTTATGATTATATTCCTATAAGTTTGACTTTGTAAGTTTTNTATATTTTATATATTTTTTTGACTTTGTTATTGTTATCCCAATCCTTGAGATCCAGCTTTCTTTCGGATCCTTTTTTTTTGTCTTTCTTTGCTTTTTCTCTGCTTATTTCCTGCATCTTCTGAGAGAGAGTTATTCCACTGAGTCTGGAGCTTTCCTTCCTCATTTTCCACCTCCTCCTCTTTTTCCAAAATGCCAATTCCTGCTAATTTTACACCCAGTACTAAAGAAATTCCCCCTCTCTGTTCCCATCCTTAAACTTATCTAAACAGGCGTTTGGTTGGGTTTTTTTAATAAGAGATTTCCCCTTGAATCAAAGGTTTATTTTACCATTTTCTGGTTTTATTCTTAATTTAGTCGATAAATTTAAATAATTCATTATTTACATGAGACACCAGGGACTGGGAATGTCCTTGGGGTGGATGAATTTTTAATTTCCTGCTCTCCCTGCGCACCCCAGGCCCCTCTTGGGGCTGATTCTCCATCCCATCCTCCAGGATTTGGGAATTGTGGCCTGCCAGCATTCCTGGGAGAGCCTCTTCCTGCCAGGAAACTCTGAGGATCTCCCCCTCAATGAGGAAAAGGGGAGTAAAAGAAATCAGAATATTTTGAGATCAAACAGCACCGCTGAGACAGATCCCGGCTGGAGGATCCTGTGATGGAACCAAACCTGCCCCAAAATTTGATGGAATGGGTGCCCTGGGATGTTTTTTTGGGAACAGGAGGAGCTGTGGGACCTCTCCAGGACAGGGCAGAGAATTTCTCCCCCTGGGGGGCCCAGCCAGGCACCTCCAAGTCCCCTGAGCTCTTTAACCAATTCATTAATCCAGCAATGGATATTTCCATTAATTTCCTTAATTTCTGCCTCCACGGGAGCTGTTGAGCTGGGAATCAAACCGTTATTCCCTGCTAAAATCAGGAATAACAGGGATTTCTGCCATAAATGTCAATTCCTGGTGTGCACCAGAGGTTTTGGGATTTTGTTATCCCATCCCAAGGAATTAAAGGAGTTCCTAAGGATTGGCCACGTCTTTCACTGGACCAGCTGCTGAGACTGATAAACATAGGCCTGGTTTTAGGCAAGCTGGGCTGTTAATTCCAGTTTTAATCAGCTGGTTTAATAGAGATCCAAATTCTTCCACGCTCGAATTCTCCTGTGTGCTGCTCACTGCTTGGTGTCAATGTCAAATGCATATTTCTGGGGTAAATAATCAATATTTCTGGTCATATTTCCCAGCTCGGTGTTTATTCAACCTTTTAAAATCCATTTTTGGAGCTCCTACCTGCGGCTGCTGCTCGGCTCCTGCCTGAGCTCATTTCCTCCAGGGTTAATGAGAACAAATCCTTTGAACTCCCTGCTTTTTTCTGGCTGAGTTGGTGCAGGGCTCTCCCTGACTGCCTTTCCAGGGAAATTGCTGATAGGAATTATCAAGGGTTCCACCACAAAAAAGTTTGATTCAATTAATTAGAAATTCAGGGCTTGGCCTTTGGCCAAAATGTAATTTGCTTTCCCCGAGCCCGATTTGAAATAAAATCGTTGGGCAGGTTTTGAGCTAAAAAAAGAATAATCACAAGTTTTCTCAGCTCTTCTTCTCTACTGTTTAAAAAAAAAACCAATAAAATCCAATCAATCAACAAAAAAATCCCCAAAAATCCCAAAACCCCAATGAAAGAAATGGGTGGAAGTGTTTAAATATGAAAATGAAACCTGGGGAATTCTAAGCCAGGCCTGGCTGTGCAGGGAGGGTGTCCTGGGATCAGATGTTGATCCCAAATCCATCAGTGGGATGGAGATGGAGATGAGGCCCAGTGCCTGCACTGGTCCCAGTACAGCTCTGGCACTCCCTTGGGCACCGCAGCTTCTGTGGAGTTATCCCAGGGTTTGGTGCACAGAATGTCAAACGGATTTTTTTGGGGTAAATAATCAGTATTTCTGGTCAAATCTCCCAGCTCAGTGTTTATTCAACTTTTTAAAACCCATTTTTGGAGCTCCCACCTGCGGCTCAGCTCCAGGCTGAGCTCATTCCCTCTGTTCCGGCAGGCCCAGCCTGGGCTGGGATGGGGGCAAAACCCAAGCCAGGGATCATCCTCAGGGTGGAGTTCTGATCTGCAGCTTGGGCTGCCCAATCCCCAAACTCTGGATTTGGGGTTACTGAGAGACTCCAAATTTTCCAACCATCCTTCCTGGTGGAGGCACCTGGACACTCCCAAATCTCTACGGGACCGGGACATGAGCATGGCCAGAGGTCATTCCTGGGCCACTGGGCCAAGGGCCCAAGGTCGGGGTGTGGGGAGATGTTCTGTGTCCCAGATCTCCAACCTCGTGAGGATCCTCTTCCCAACTTTGTGAGGATCCTCTTCCCAACCTTGCTGGGGATCCTCATCCCAAGTGTGCTGAGGATCCTCTTCCCAACCTCATAAGGATCCTCTTCCCATCTTTGGTGAGGATCCTCTTCCCAACTTAGTGAGGATCCTCTTCCCAACCTCGTGAGGATCCTCTTTCCAATCTGGTGAGGATCCTCTTCCCAAGTATAGTAAGGATCCTTGTCCCAACCTTGGTGAGGATCCTCGTCCCAGCCAAGTATAGTAAGGATCCTTGAACTTAGTGAGGATCCTCTTCCCAACCTCGTGAGGATCCTCTTTCCAATCTGGTGAGGATCCTCTTCCCAAGTATGGTAAGGATCCTTGNTCCCAAGTATAGTAAGGATCCTTGTCCCAACCTTGGTGAGGATCCTCTTCCCAAGTGTGGTAAGGATCCTTGTCCCAACCTTGGTGAGGATCCTCATCCCAGCTTTGGTGAGGATCTTCTTCCCAACCTGGTGAGGATCCTCTTCCCAGCTTTGGTGAGGATCTTCTTCCCAATCTGGTGAGGATCCATTTGGACCTTTGGAACAATTCTAGAATGACACAAGGAGGCATCAGTAACATCTGGGATGTGCTCTGATGTTCACAGGGAAAAGTGGTTCCAAAATCAATGATTTTCCTGGTTCTTCTTTTAAATCATCCCTGTGTTGGATCCAAGGTGAGGGATCAGAATTCCTGATGATGCAGGATGAGAAGTGGGAAGAGGCACTGTGGTTATCCAGCCCAGTGCCTGCAGAAGGGGGTTCATGGAACCTGCAGACTCTTTTCCTTCTCTCTCCACACCATTTAAGGAGTTCTGATTCCTCCATCCCTCCACTTGCACTTTGTAATGAGGCAGTTCTGGAATAACACAACGAGGAGTAACACAATTAACATCAGGGATGTGCTTTGATATTCACAGAGGAGAAAGTGCTTCCAAAATCAATGATTTTCCTGGTCCTCCTTTAAAATCCTCCCTGTGTTGAATCCAAGAGGATCAGAATTCCTGCTGAGAAGTGGGAAGAGGATGGAGAGCCCCAGGTACCTCCTGCAAGGCTGGCTGGCTCCTGTCACGCTTAACCTCCCCAGAGAAAGGAAAGCAACACTGTCCCTACTCCACCTAAACGATTTTATACTCACCCCAGGCCTTTATTTCATTCTTCTGCCCATTCACTATTTTAATTATGATTTTTTTCCCCCTCCCTGGGCAGCCAAACCTCTCGGATCTTGCCTTTCAGTTGGGTTATTTCGGGAACTCATTAAACGCCGGGGTCACGTGCTCGTTATTAGAAAATGAAAACAACTCGGTGGCCGTGCCACGGGAGAGGCTTCCTGGTGAATTACCGGAGTTAAGCAGTGGCTTAACAGCTCGAGGCTCCTGGAACATTAGGCAGGGTTTTTTTAGACCTCTAATGCACGGCAGATTACGACGCTTCCTGCTCGGAATGGTCTGAGGTTGTTGTCTGCGGTCAGTTTAATGGGGATGCTGCAGGGGGATAACGGAGGAATTAGAGAGCGGTCCCTGGCTGAGGACAAGGATTTGAGTACAGGGAGGGGAAACCAAGCCACGAGCAAAGCCCATCCTACAGCCGAGCCAGGACTGGGGCTGGGACCGGATTGGAACCGTGCTGGGATCCAGCAAACTCCAAATCGTGGTGTGGGACCTCGAGAAATCATTCCTTGGGAAGGAGCTGCTCCCTCTCCTCGCTCCCCTCCTGCCAGCTGAGATCATCCAAGCTCCCAGTGAAACTGGGAGTGCTGGAGAGCCCCAGAACCTGCCCTGAGCAGCAGCAAAATCAGTGGGGAGACAGCGGAGATGAGGGATCCATACCTCAGCCTCACAGGAATTGGGGACTCAGTGCTCTGGCTCTGAATGTCACCGGGCTGAGGGGGACAAATATTGCAGTGCAGGGACTGCAGCAAAGCTTTTCTGGCTGCCCCTCCTCTGCTGGGACATTCTTTATCTCATGTGGGCAGATCGTGGGGTTCTATATCGGTTTTTAGTTAACCGGGCAAAAATGCGTCTGATCTGAAAAGGTTGTGGGCTCAGGGAAAATTCAACAGGAAAAGCTCTCCCAAATCTCCTGGCTTTCTAACCTGAAACCTGAGTTTGTTGTGGTTTTCCCATCCTTTGGTACCAGACGGAAACTTTGGAGCACAGAAGTGATGATCCAAATGTTTCCAGACGCTCCCACAGACTCTGCCCAGCTCCTTTTGTCTCTCGTGGCTGTGGACAGCGAGGCCCATGAAGGCCACCAAGGCCTGGGTGGCACAGCCTGGTGGCACCTGGGGCTCTGGGCTCCCGTGGGTGGCATTGGTGGGAGCCCGATGCCACTGTGGTGACACCACCCCAACATCTCCATTGGCTCCCCCAGGTTCTCCTCGATGGCACCCGGCTCCTTGCACACCCTTGGATCATCAGTGAAGCCCAGGGGCAGATGGTGGAATGCCTGCTTTTGGAATTCCTCTTGGAATCTGGGAGAGGAAGAGCAGCGTGAGGAGCTCTGTGGGGTTTTTTTTTTGCTCAGTGGGGTTTTTTGCTCAGTGGGGTTTTTTTTTTTGCTCAGCAGCCCGATTCTCTCATTTCTCCTCTCTGGTTTCAATGCCTACAGTGACACACAGTGGTGATGGCTTCTGCTGTGCCAGAGCCCTGCCTGGACCTGGGGGACACTGGGGATGGTGGCAGTGGTGACCGCCAGGCCCCCCCTTGCAGGAGCATCCCCTTGCTGATGAGCTCTGGGCTCCACGCTGCTCCTCATGCAGCCAGAGAAGGAAGCTTTGGAGCTTTTCACTCTTCCATCCCATCTGTTGCCCATTTCCCACGGAGTTTTTTCAGAGAACCAGCAGAGAACCACAGGTTCCCTAAGCTGATTTGTGCCACTCAAATCCTCTTTAGTTTCTGTGACAATGAAATTTTTTTTTTTTTATCCTTGTGTAAGCAGCCAGGAAATAAAAGTTGGCTTTTGGCTGTCGTGTTTCCCCCGTTCCTTCCACTCCTGGAGAGCCCAGCAGGCAGAGGTGGCTCCATTGTTCCTTAGGAGAACATTTTCCATCATCCCTGGACATGTTCATTTTCCATTTCCAGGTGTTTGCAGGGGAGGTAGATCCCGGTTTTCCTCAGGATTACTCCGTTCTGCCATTCCATCGCTTCGTTTCCAAAGGCTTTTTGGGTTTGTTTTTTTCCTCACCTGCTTGGAGAAGGAAAATGATCAGACGAGGAGAAGCCTTGGGCTGTGTTCCCACTTGAGCTGGGGATGGAAACAGAGAATCCCAGACTGGTTGGGGTTGGGAGGGACCTTAAAGCCCGTCCTGTTCCATCCCATGGGCAGGGACACCTTGCACTATCCCAGGTTGCTCCAAGCCCCGTCCAGCCCGGTCTTGGACACTTCCAGGGGAGCTTCAGCCAACCCCTATTTCCAAACCCCAGCTTTCCCTGCTGTTAAAAAGATAAAGAAAATCCTGATACATCTTAGAAAGGTCTGGAAGTAAGGGGCAAGCTGCAAAAAAGCCCCTTGAAAACGGGTGTAAACCCCGGGAATCCTGCATTTCCCAGGGCTCATCCCTCCGAGCAGCCGCGGTACCTGCGCTGTGCCCGGGCCGGCGGCTCCCGGAGCGGAGCAGATGTGCCGGATCTCCCCCGGCCGGAAAGCGCTCCTCGCTGGCAGCCACCGCACCCGCGCGGCTCAAGGTCAAGCCGCCGGCAGCTCCATCCCTCCGGAGCCGAGCCAGAGGGGCACAGAACCCTCAGCGAGCGCCCCGATCCCTTCTCCCCGCGCTCCCCGCGCCCTCTGCCCCCGGCGGTGCTCGCGGCCGCGGGGACCCGGTGGTCCCGGGGGGGACGGGGCGGCCGCGGGCGGGCAGCGATGCCGGGCTGCTCTGACATTTCCGCCCGCGAGTGCCCAGCCAATTGGCGGGGCTGGAGCAGCCACACATGAAATATGATGATTTTCGGGAGGAGGAGGAGGAGGGGGAGAGGGCGGGAGAGCCGCTGGCTCGCATGCCGGGGGCTGCGCACAGCACCGGCCGGAGGCGAGCGCGGCCGGCGGAGCCGCAGCACCCCGGGGATGGCCCCGAGCACTGACCGCGAGGATGCCACCGCCAGCCAGGTGGGCCGGGCACGCTGGCACCACGGCCGGGGGACGCTGCCCTGGGGCCTGGGGACGCGCAGCTTTGGGGGGATCTGTCCCCCCGCCCCAGACTCGGCGCTGTCCCCGGCGAGCCGTGCCGCACACGGGGCCACCCGCACTGCTTCGCGGAGGGCTCAGCTTTTTTTTTTGGGGGGGTGGTTTGGTCGGGTTTGGTAAAAACCCGAAATGCCAGCCCTGGAAGGACGCGGTGCTGCTGTGCCAGAGCTGCTCGGTTCAAACTTCGCAGCCTGGTCCTCAGTTTGATGGGAAGCACTTGACAGAGCTGCTCTGTGCATGGCGTTAACCCTCTCCCAGCCCCGGCCGGGCTGGAAACTGTTAATCCCGAAAAATTCACTCGCAACAAATTTAACCCCGATAAGGAGCCACGGCAGAACTCCGGGAATGGCATCCAGCAGCTGCTCCTTTTTATAATGACTTTGCATTTATCCCGGAGCCGGCTGGCGAGTTCGCACTTTATTATTGTTATTATTTCCCCGAAGGGGAGGGGGTCCGATTAAAAATAATAATCATACAATAATATCCCCGAGGCAATCCCGGCAGGGCAAACCACACCTCCCCGTGCTCCGGCTGTGCCACCGCTGCCGCTTTATTAATTTCCCTGCGCCGTGAGTGACAGTCCTCCAGAAGTGATAATTGGTGCGCTGTGTCTTTAAAAGGTTAAAACCCTTTTCAAAAAGGCCTCGACTCATAGTGGGAAAAGACAAGAGAGGCTTTGGCTGGCTTTGGATCCAGAAAACAGCTGCTGATTAGAGTCTGCGTCTTCGGGCTGAATTTATTACATATTTTTCAGCAGCAGGGATTCTAGGAGGAAGCTTCCGTTTGGGTTTCTTGATCGTGGTTTATTTTTATTCAGAGGAATAACAGAGGAAGGATTTGTTCCGGCTGGAGCATGCTCACAACCTGCAAGACCTCCCATTATTAAACTGCCTACTTTGGGCTTTAATATCCATGTGGTATTTTTTTGATTTTTATTAGCGTTATTATTATTTGGCAGCGTGCATCTCTCTCTATTTTTTTTTCTTAATTTTTTAATAATTTATTCGGAGAGGAAGCTGATCTCGCAATGAGCTTTCTCCTTCCTTACTTGAAACAGGTGCTAATGAAAGAATGCAAATAGCACCGGCTGAGCCGAACATTTCATAAAGAAGGGAACCGCCACCGACCCCAAACGCTCCGGGATCTGCCCGCTGGCCCCCGGCAAAGGTAGGCACGGGGGCTTTTGTCGCTATTTTTTTGCCGTTGTTCTCTGCGTGGATCTTTGCGATTTTTCTCGCCCTTCCTTCCTTCCTTCCCTCCCTCCCTCCCTCCCT
>VWZT01014228.1:0-22239 GCA_013397055.1 Pachycephala philippinensis | reverse complement strand
GTGGGGCCCGGCGGGCCTGGCCCAGCCACCCCTCCGGGTGAAGAACCGGAAACCAGAAGGGCAGATTCCCCACGCCAGTGCCTTTTATATGCAAAATTGCGAGAAGCGATTGGTCTAAAACCCTGTCCATCAACTCAGTCTCTTCAAACCACCACACAATGCTATAAACATTTTCATCCAGCACCTGGTCTACAATCCGAACAACCTGAATAGTACTCCAGACGAAATATTGCAGGAGTTCACATCTTTAAAGCACTCCGTAAGTAAAAGCTCCTTTTCTAGTCTCTGAGCAGCTCACAGGATTAGATGTACTTTAGGTTTTTAACAACTTGCTTTCCAGATGTTAAATGGCTCTAAGGATTAGATGCATTTTATTAAAACCAACATGTCCCAGCTTTGAGCTGGAGTTATCTACAACATGAAACGCTGTGTATTCCACAAATCATCAGAGAACAGAAAGGCACCACTGAAATCACCAGATTAAGGCAAGTGGAAGCACAGATTTAACCTAACATTTTTCTTTCTCTAAATTCCATAGAAATATCTCCTTTAGAGAGATACCTGTTTTCCATTCAGTTTTGCAGTGTCGGACAAAAATTAACAACTCATTTAAAAACAAACAAAAAATAAGTACAAGTGGAAAAAATTCTTCTCTATATACACTTTTGTTAGTTGTGTTTTACAAGCCAATGTACTCTTGATCATGCAGTAGAGCAGACTTACCACTATCTGGTTCCCAACTGCTTCCTGTTGCAATTCCCTCAGCTGATGAACAAATCCTTCCACCTTCCAGGACTGTTTGGTCCCAGCTGACCCTGAATCAGGTGCATCAGCATAGAAACAAGAGGCAGCACTGATCTCAATGAGCCCTGGTGAGTAAATCTTCCACAGAGAGGAGAGTAAGCAAATTACTTTCCTGGGTCAAGGAGCAGGTCCCAGGATTAAAAACAAAGCTCAAAATAAATCTTTAGACCTCTTTATTTTTTGAAAAAACTATGAGGTTCCTTTATTTTTTCCTGTATTCCATGCACCTCCCTAAGCATGGAAGATGACAGAAAAATGTAGTACAAAGATGATTTTTAATTATCTTAGATATACAGAATGGGTATCCAGGTCCTCATCCCCTCAGCTGCAGAGAGACCATAGTCTATGAGTATTACTAAGGAATTAGCTGTCTCATAGTGACGTTATTAATTTCTCGGCATGTTCAAGGTTTGTGTTCAATTTTTGCGGCTACATTTTTTGATTAAAAAGTTGCCTGAGCAGAAGTTGAGTCATAACCTAATCTGTGACAGCAGCAGAAACTTTTAAGTGTGAACCGTTACTTATACAACTAATAACACCTAACTCTTACTATGCACTCTAGTAACCTATGTTTTCTTGAGAATTACTGAACTTAAATTTCATGTCAAGTAAACAGCAGGATGTGTGTGGATCAAACTAATCTCCAGTGACAAGAGAGTTGTAACACAAAAGCAATTACCACTGATTACAAGTTCATTAGCTCTCAGAAGAATAAATTCCCTCCACTGTGATACTGAACACTGACTGCATTTGTTACTCTAGTTTGAAAAATATTTACTACACAAAGATGACTGCAACAAGATATAAAACTGGTATTAGTAAACTGAGGGCTCCTTGTCTTGAACTTTTTGAGCTGTACAGAATAAAGCTGGTCAGTTACTGAATTGAAATTCCTCCAGTACCTGTAGCTTCAGTCAGTCAATGGTCTAGTCCATGGACAAGTCAGCATGTATGCTTTTGACAGACACCTTAGAGAATGATACCTAATTGATCAATCTGACAGTGCAGAGGGAACAGACCTGTCTAAAATCTTTGAAAAAGCAGCCAAAATGAAACAGTTTGAGTTCTCCTGGACTGCAGCAAGTTGTGACCAGCAATCTCCCTCTGAGCGGGACACCTCTCAGAGCTAGTGAACTCTCAAGTTTTTTGTACTCGGAGGATCAATGAACAATGACAAATCCTGCACCAATATCTTCACTCTTTGATGCTCAACCCTTCACCCATTGGGAAGATGCAAAGGCATCTGAGGTAAGTATTTCACTTACCTTCGAGGAGAATTTTTCACAGGTACCTTACTTGTACTGGCTCTTTATCTCTGTATGCATGCATGTGCGCATATGCTATTGCAAAGCTGGGAGAAATGCTGCTTTCTTAGATATTTAAGTACCTTAGATATCTAAGTTAGACCTGCAAGTAAGGTTAAGTCATAAGTAATAAACTAAGTGGAATGCTGCTAAGTGCTGTTCTTTGTTAAGTTGCCAAGTTTAACTTATAGGTTAGGTTAAATGTTGTTAAGTGTTATTCCTCTGTTAAATTGTTAAGGTCAAGTTATAAGTTAAGTTGTAAGTTAAGTTAGGTATAAGCTAAGTGTTGTTCCTGTGTTAAATTGTTAAGATATTATTAAGTTTGAGTACTGTTAAGCTTTTAGGCCATATTCCTTTTTATCCTTGCCCTCATTGTCCTTTTGTCATTCGCACAGACTGGGATTTTGTTTGGTTTTGGGTTTTTTCCTTGGTGTGCCACTGTCTAGATTGAATCTTGCCAACAAACGTTGTCGTGCTTTTGCTTAATACTTAACCTGGTTTTTACTTATACCCTTATCAGTGATTTTTAAAGCAATCTCACTCATTTGTAACACATACCATTGCAACTGACTGGCTACTGGTGCATAAAATACCACCTTGTCCAAATCTCTCTTCCTCACAGTCAACTGACTCTTCACAAATTAGGAAGCTTAGGAATTCAAAGCTCTCACACACCACTAAAGAGTGAAATAGAACAGGGAAGGGCTAATAGGGTCTTTATTCCAGTTTCAGTCTCTGCCTAATTTTGCCTTTTCCCCTGAAAGCATCAGGAGATGCCTTTGGAATCTCTGGTCCCAAGGACATAAGGCTGTCATTCCCACCACTGGTGGGGAGGAAGAGTGAGACATCAGCAGCTGTTTAGACCTGTGTTGCTTCCTTGAGCTACTCCTTGTCCTGGTCCCCCAGCTAGCTGCAACCCCAGAGACTGAGGAAAAACTTTCCTCTGGTAGCAGGAGAGTTGACAAGAGAAAGGTTTCACTTGAGCAACCCCCTTATGCAACATAGGAAATACTGTTTTGAGTGACATTTACTAGATCAAAGCTGCAGCCAAAAACAGAGTTTGGATTTGCAGTTTGCCCTGTTTGTAAAATAAAGGAAATTTTATCATTTTCACTTCAGCAGCTTCCTTCCAAATCACTTTTTAAATCACTGACATACTAGAGCTTACACTGTGCTGAATCATTCTAGATACCTCATCAGTTGGAAACCAAAGACTCAAGTTCAGCTGTTGCCTGCAGAAATAGAAAATAAATTCTCCATAGTCTGGGAGAAATGAGAGGCATATTTCACTTGCTGGGGAAAATGACTCACTTCTGCTTCTCAGCAGACCTCATTCACTATGGGGCCACTGGGAGCCAGGGAGGGAGTGGGAGATAGAAGCAGGAGTACAAAAGTAAAACTGCAAAAGCAAAGCTTTTAGCATTTTCAGAACATCCCCTGGTCAATTGCAGCTTACAGAGACAGGGACTACTTGAAATAAAAGTCAGCTTCATTTTCAAAGCTCAATAGCATGATGACTGGCACTTCATGAAACAGACATCTGCTCATGAGTAGTCAGCAATACCATTGTATATTGGTCAGTGTCTTCTGGCTTATAGCAAAGCAATTGCTTATGCTTTTTTATTTACATATTCAGTGAAACAAAATCACCGAGTAAAATCTAGTTATAATCCCATAGGTCCATCCCTCATGATACTCTTCCAATTGATCTGTTACTGCACACAACCAACCGTGAAGGACAGCCTAAAGAGAAATCCCCAGGAATGCTCAACGAAAGGGCAATCATTAAAATTCCCTAATCAATGGCACAGTGAGAAGTGATGCGCTGATAACCTGTGAGTAATGGCCTAATAGAATTGGATAGGAGTATAAGCAGACATGAATATATTTCAATGAGGAACAAAAAGGAGTCCCTTTTCCACAGCTGGTAACCTGTTTCTGATGCATGATTTTCAATGTTAACCCACTATTCCAATGTTAAATGAAAATGAACTAAGGGGAAGAAGGCACAGTATTTCTTATAACACATTATTTAGAAATTAATATAACTGTTCTAGACTAGCCTTTTTCTTTGCCTTGAAATGAAAGCTACAAGCCATTAAATTAATGGATCAAAATAGCCTCACATCCTCCATCCCCAGAAGAGCTATTTACTCCTCGCATAAAATGCTGTGTGGTAGTAACTTACTGAGACAAGACAAGCACTGAAAAACCAAGTTTGGGCTTATTCTTTAAAAAATCATGAACCATTGTTGCAAAATATAAAATTTCTGAACTCTTTTCAGTACTGACACACGTCTCTGAGGAAAAAAGTGCATATTCGCTAGTATATTTGGAGAAAAACACAAGGGAATAAAGGGCATGATGGCATGTGCACATGAGTACTTAAATATCAGGTGATAAAGAAAGAGAACCATCTGAAAAAATGCAAAAGTCCTCCAGTCCAGGAATAAAGAACTACCTCATAACCTTGGTAAGATGGAAGAAATAGAAAATTAGCACCGAACTTCTCTTCAAGAAGTAATTTCAGTGAGTCATTGAGAAGCAAATCCAGAGACTGATATCCTCATACCCATATCCTCATAATTATTCAACTAATTATTATAAATAATGAAAAAATAGGCACAAATCACATTCCATCCACTAATCATTCAAGAACTAGTAGGAAAATGGTCAAAGTCATCTAATAAATTATCTCATAAGAACTGTTTTCCTCTGTTTTATTTCCACCTCTCTATGGCCTCTCTGTTGCATTTAAGGCCTTGACTGACATACTTAAGAGCTCTGAAAAGGGAAGGGAGATGATTCCCCCAAGTCCACACACCTTAGTCCACCTGTTATACCGCAGTGTAAGGAAGGCCAGAACACTTTGTCCAACAGAGTATTTTTCCCACCTAATCCAATCACTAGAAGCATCACTAGAACCTTCCAAAAAACAGACTTAGAGAGGATGACTATATTCAGATGAGTAAGCTGTACATCACTCCCAAGCCCTACAGCCAGCTTACAGATATTCATAATTTCAGAAGCCAGACATGTAGGTGAACACAATATAAAATTGTATTTTTAATTCATTTTTCACTTTGCTAAGATGAGCCCATCTTCTTTCTCAAAATTTATCTTTCCACCATTAATCGCAATAGCCAACAAAATGGCACAACATGTTTTTTGACAACTTTCCTCAATTATTCTCACTGTTATAGCCTCTACTCAAGCTTTCTGTTTTCTTCCTTGCAGCTTGCTTGGCCTTTTAATTATTCTAGTTTACAATCCCAAATTAGCCCCTAAAACCACTCACGAAGTTCTATAATTCGATACCTTGGAAGACAGTGTACATACTGTTCCATTCCTATTTTATTTAGGAATCACGATTTCTTGTAAGTGCACGTGTCTTTTCACAGGCTAGAGACTGGATGAATACTCATCTTTGACTTTATTCTCAGTTCATTGACACAACTCTTAATCTTTGCATGACCTGGTATTGACAAGCAAGAGACAGCATAAATGTAGCTTAAAACTTCATTTATCAAAGAAAAGAAAAATTCTCTTACTGTGTGCATTTTTGAAGTATAGTAGTACTTTGCTTTTTCTGTATTTTTCATTACAATTGTCCAATTTTGTGGAAAACCTAGCTCATTCTGTCAAAAGTAGCTGTGGTGAGTTTGATAGCATAGGGTTAAAATGCTTTTAAAATTGTAGTAGCTTAGGTAGGCCTTGATTGTTCTTGTTAAAATCTTGTGACTCTGCACCTGTGTACACCCCCCACCCCGTAAAGTTAAATGCGATGATTACTCGAGAACAGAACGTAATAATTGCTTGATCGCAATAAGAATCATGGGGAAAGAACAGCAAATAGAGAATATTGTGGGAGAGGGGCTCAAAGCTCATGCTTGAATAATAACAATAGAACCTGAAGCCTATGCTCGATTGATTATAATAGAACAATATACGGCTAATGATTAACATATGATTCTATAGCAGTTATGTAAGGGAAGGGTATAAATATGTTTCGCTTAAGAACCAATGTCGGAATCTGATTTGGGTCTGTACCCAGATTCCCGAGCGCTCCCAATAAAAGCACCTGCATATAATCATGCTGTGATTATGTGTTTCTACACTATCAAGTTCAACAGCAGACATGCTGGTACTTGCATAAGATACCATTGCTGAGAGTTCTACAGTAGGCCAGCCTTGAATTTTACTGAAAGGTACAAGGAAACCACTCAAAAAATCCAAGCCTGATTCTAGTTTTCTTGTTTTAAATAGAGGAAATATCTCTGAATATAAAATCTCTCAACAGCTAGAGTAAATGTAATTGCACTGACTGTAAAGGAAATTATACAAGTTTAGTTACAGTAATAAAATAGGAAAATACAATAGAAGCACAACAGATTTTTAACAGCAGACCCTTTCTCCTATTGCCCCAGACTGAAGTCAGGAGCACGAGGAGCAAGGACACAGTTTCTTCTTTGGGAATAAGATCAGGACCAGATGAAATACCACTGACACAAAACAGAGATCAGGTAAACTATATGAGCTATTTAAATTTTGATGTATTTGCTGTGTCACTGTAGGCTAGAATTTTAAGGTCATTTAAATATTTTTTGCAGCTTCTGCCACCTAAAATGCTTTATTCTCAGCAACTATATACAAAATAGGAATGAAAACACCTACCTCCTAGCAATAACACCTACTTCTCTAGAATATCACTCAGAATCACAGAATATTCTGAGTTGGAAGGGACCCACAAGGATCATCAAGTACAACTCCTACATGAATGGCCTTACAGGGATCAAAAAGAGGCTGCAGGCTGCATGGGTATCACAGTTGTGGAAATCAAATAAGTAGAAAGAGAGACATGCAATTTTGTAAGTCCTTTGTCAGGTCCTGCATCAACTACATATATTTTTTCAGAGCTTTATGAAAGAGCAAATATTCAAACACATTGGCTGAGACATCTATTTTTTTTAAGAAGCACAAGTGTTTCTAGGAATCTCTTGCCTTTTTTTTCATTCTGCTAAACAATTTTTTTTCTTGTGCTCCTGAATCTTGCCAGTTTGTATCCTAAATTATCTCCCAGTCACAGTGTCAAGGGAAATGAAGAAAGCATCAGCTGAAGAAAAGCAAAGGAAGTTTCCTATCCGTTCAGTGATCCAGACATGTATCTTAACAAGACTCTAGGTTATAAATCTGTAGTTTAGAAATTAACACATTGTAAGCATCTGTAGAAAATTGTTAGTAAAAAGAAATAAACAAAGCAAATTATACTGTTACAGTACAATTTTGAAACTAAGTGATGGGCAGAACGGTAAGTAAGAAGAATGAAGCAGACTATACAGAAAACTTAAATGAAAAATACCAGAAGTCTTATGTGAAAAATAGTCAAATTAAACCAGAACAGTTGAAGTGAATTTTCCCAAGAGGAATGTCCCTTTTCCTCTTCTCGCTACTTCCTCACCCCTGATATTCTGCAATGCTGTTCAAGTATAGAAATGAAGCAGTGGCAGTTACAATGCAAGGAAATAAACACCCCAACACATTCAGCGCAAAAAAAACCCCTCAAAAAACAGGTGGTAAAGCATGAAGGGAGTAGAACAGAAATTCTTTATTTCTCAAATTTCTTTCTTTAAAATACACTGTCATTATCACATACTTCTGGAATTAGAAGTCCTCTTCACAGCACCCAAGTGAAGTGGCCTTATACACAATGGAAAATACTGCTGTTTCCATTGAGTACAGCTGGAGGTAAAAACACTGAGTGTCTCTCAAAGCCTCATTTCTTTTGCTCTATACCCAACAGGGACTGCGTGGCACAATCCCAATGAAAATCTGAAATGGAAACAATTTCCATTATTTATCTCTTTCATCCCTGTAAGAAAGAAATAAATACAAAAGGAATATAAGTATTCAGATCTGAAGGGATGTGGTTCGAGAAAAGATTTTCCTAAGCAGGTACCTATGCGGCAAGTCAAGTCTTCAGGTATTTGTCACATAAATGGGCTATATGGATAAATCTTCAATTCATTTAATTCTAGTACATAAGTGGTCTTTTTTTAGAACTGAGGTAAATTGTAGTCTCCATTGTATAGTAACACCACGGGTATTAGGCCCTGAAAGCATCAAATTCTTTTGTTCTTATGAATAAAGCTGAGCAGAAGCTTGAAATCTTAAGTACTCAATGTAATTGTACTAAATAAATATGTTGAAGAGAAGGCATCTGTGTTATTAAACACCACGGAAGTGAGCATTTTTTGGCTTATTCATTTTCATTAAATTTGGTGATGGTTTTTCATTTAACTTGATGAATGCTGATGCGTTTTTCTGAGTCACATTGAAATCTCCAGAGAAACAGAAGCTGATGTGAGAAATACTGTTTACTATTTAACATTTCACTAATAAAAATATATTAGACAGTATAACAATGGAGATGAATATCAAGTAAAATATTTTGACAATGGAGATGAATATCAAGTAAAATATTTTGACAAACATCAAAAATACCAGAAACTGCAGAACTTGTAGTATCACCAACATCAAAGGTGTCAGCAGCAGAAGATGAGAGATCTGAACTCAATAAGCAGGAGTGAGAACATGGAATTAGTGTGAAAAAGAGCTAGCTTTGTCATAGTTCACATAGTCTCATTAGAAAGTCATATTCCCTTACCAAAACTTGGTTTACTTCTGCTTTGTACTTGTCAGATTAGAGTCTGTGAAATTTGGTGATCTCCCCAGTACATGTAGCACATAAAGATCAAATCATTTAATAAAGACATGAAAGCCTGTAATTCAGACTCAAATATTATTTAGGCTAAATTATTCAAATTATTATGCTCGGAAAGAAATAATAATTACAATGTCTTGGTGATGGAACAAGAAATTCAAAAATACTTCTGCAGCATGTAGGAACACATGCTGTTTTTTTCACGTACAGGATAGATGAGAAATGTTTATATAATTTACATTCCTTTTAGTTTTAAAATCACTCTCACAGCTTGACAAGACCAGTCTTCAAAAGCTTGTGTAATGGTGAGAGAAATACTGGTTTGACATCTATGTTAAAGTTGAGGACTAATTCTGTAACGATCTTGAGTCCAATCCTTGCAACAAGTGAACAAGTACTAATGAGTATTATTTTCCTAGTAAGGTGTAATTAGAAGAGCAGAAAGAAAGATATTAAAATAACAAACATTCACTACAAATACATAAATGGACACAATAAACAATGTAAAGGGGAGGAATAATGCCTTTCATTGTTACAAGGCTGCATCTAACCTCTCCAAAAAGCCTATGGGAGTGCACATAAGGCTTCAGTTTCTAGGAAAGCTACATTTTGTTTTGCAGTTGTTATAGTAGTAGTATCTCCACAGCCCAAAGCTGTCTCAGACAACTGTATTTATTGGCAGCACTGAGCTTACTTGTTTGAGTAAGCCTCTAAAAATCCCAACTCTCAAGCAACTTCTACAATACCACTACTTTCAGAAAAGTAGTACTTATAAATACCACAGAGAGAACACTTGGACTGGCCCTGTTAAAAAGCTGCTGTGTCTTACAGCTATCATTGAAAGAGATGGTCAGAAACGTCAGTAGTTACTTGGTGTTAGAAATGCTTACGGAAACATCTTGACATACTATGTCTTCAAAAACTCAGAAGACCTAGTCTGAGCACCTTTCCCATGCAAAAAGAGATAGGTGTGCCCAGGGTGCGTGTTTCCAAAAACTGACTATAAAACACTATAATGAGCAACAGAAGCAAAAGTGTAACAGGAAATTAAGATGTTCTTTAGGAACGTGGAAATAAATGGGGCTTTACACAATAATAATGATACAACTGCTCTTTTTTACGCATCAGCCTTCCATTATTAAACACTTAAGTAAGAGGCAAACAGCTCAGAGAGAAGCAAAAATCAACACAGCCTAACAAAGAGGGGATCCACTGAAGGAACAAGGAGCCCATGCCTTCTCTTACTGCAACCCAGACAGTCTAGTAACAGTGGTAACTGTCTATCATGAGGGCTGGGGGTAGATTCACAAAAGCTACCTTTGGCGTAATGACCATAACTATCCATGACCAGTGAGAAGGAGAAGGTTCCTCCTGAGGACAAACAGGAGCAGGAGAAACTTAATGTAGCTCTTGATGGAAAACAAGCTGTCAAAGAACTAGAAGTGGGCCCTCGTGGCCAAGAAAGCCAATGGCATCTTGAGGTACATTAAGAAGAGGATTGTCAGCAGGTTGAGGGAGGTGATCCTGCCCCTCTACTCAGCCCTGGTGAGGCCACATCTCAAGTGCTGTGACCGGTTCTGGGCTCCTCAGTACAAGAGATGTGAAGATCCTGATGTGGGTTCAGTGGCAGGCAACAAAGATGATTAAGGGACTGGAGGATCTCTCTTACAACAATTGGGTGAGGGAGCTGGGCCTGTTTGGAGTTGAGAAGAGACAACTGAGAGGGGACATCATTAATGTATATAAGCATCTGAAGTGAGGGTGTCAAGAGAATGGAACTCTTCTTGGTGATGCCAAGCAACAAGACAAAAGGCAATGGGCAGAAACTGATGCACAAGAAGTTCCACTTGAATATGAGGAATGCTGGTGACCATGCACTGGAATAGAATGCCCAGAGAGGTTGGGGAGTCTTCCTCACTGGAGATACCCAAGAACAGTCTGGATGCAATGCTGTGCAATGTGTTCTAGGATAACGATGCTCAAGCAGGGAGGTTGGACCAGATGACCTACTGTGGCCCTTTCCAGCCCTACCCATTCTGTGATTCTGTAGCTCTGCAAAGCATTCTCTGTAAGAATTAAGCTCTCTCCAGCTGATTTTAGTTGGAGACCTGGAAGGCTTGCCTTTCCTTCATAGTTTACCAAACACTTCTTTGTGGCTTCAGATTTCTATTTCATCTCAAGCTAAATTTTGCTGCAACTTTTAAGTGAATCACAGAGAACTTTTCTATAACCACACTTGGAACATGGAGGCAAGCAAAGATCAAAACATGTTCAGCAGCTTTTTTCTGCCAGAAACCTCTTTAAGCAGAAAACTCCACAAACATGAGGCTGAGTGTAGAACATCCCCTGAGGCAAGACTTAGGATCTACTGACAGAGATTGTATTTCAGAGATTGCATCCCACACTAGGGTTTCCATTTTCCTTTTTCTGCACCTCAGAGTACAGCTACAGTTCAGCTGCAACTTCCACAAATTGGAATCCTCTCCTCTAATACTGACAGCAGTATTAAAGGAGGATCCCTTAGATCCTCTCCCTCCCCCATAAAGCTAGGTGGCACTCAAAGAGAGACAAGGGAAAAAGCAACTCAGAAGGAGAAAAAATGTGAGTATTGCTCAGAAAAATACCAGTCTGTCTCAGGAAAGCACTATGTTTTTCTAGTTCCTGTGCATCAAACCTTAACCCCTTCTGTATGCGTTTTCATGCTACAGCAGATCTACCTGAACTACCTTTAAATTTGGGTACTAGTCAAGTCCAGCTGTAATGATATACTTCTCCCAAAACAGGCTCTAAATTCACTCAAGAGGTAGGAGAAATTAGTCCATTCTGAATGCAGCATAGGCATGGCTAAACCCAAGACACCAAGAGCAAGGTGTTGGTGGTAATGCTATTCAAGATCATTATCAGTGATTTGGATTATTAGATGCATCCTTTCTGAGTTTGTGGATGACATCAGATTTGGGGGAGTAGGAGATACAGTCATGAGTTTGGAATGCATGGCTTACAAATGTTCCTTTCAATCAAATTTTTTCTGTGAGTCTGAGACACACAGACCAACACAGCAAGAGGAGCTTCCACTTCTAGTTGTGGCAGCCACCACCAGCATAGCTGCTATTTCCTGGCAAAACGAAAGTTGGCTGGACAAGCTACACCTAGCCTCTGACTCATTTGCTATGTTGCAATTCCATTTCACATGAGCCCACTAATTGCATGATCTGGACATGTGGGAAACACTAGTTCTGTGCCTAATGACACTTGGCTAATTGGCTGGCATATGGCACCACAAAGGCTGATCCCAGCAGCATCAGAGTGCTATTTGGTACCTCCCAGAATTGGGTGTTGGCAAAAAGTAGAAGTGATTGCTTTCAGAATACCATTTGTCTAAGTAGCAAGCCTTAGGACTCTTCTGAGCATGAAATGTCCACAGCTGCACAACATTTATTCAGTAGGAACCCTTTAATCTTTCACAGCCTCTGAATTATTTGGTATGGACAATTAAAAAGAGGCCAGAAGAGCAACATAGACTGTAAAAGTGGAGAAACAGATCTGTAATCATAACACTATTTTTGTGAGAAAGGAAGATTCATAAAATGTAACAAATTTAACTCAGCAAATGAATTTTTGATCTTTTGATGTTATAAGCTGAAGTGAATCATCCAAGAGCATATTTGTTGACCAGAAAATAATAAGAAATAAATTTGAAAAACATTGACTGTAACATAATATGCTAAGAGACTAGTGTAAAACCAGCTAGTCTGAATAAAGCATGGAAGAATATGACATACTGTTGACAAAACATTATATAAACAACCCATCAAAAGAAATGCATGTTAATTTGCAGGATATACTGTAATGTACCATTTACAAATAATTTTTTAAAAAAAATCTGTCTCTTTTGCTACATCACATTCCAGAAATTGAGAAAAGAGGAAAAAGCATGGATTAAATCGCACTACAACACACATTTAAATGTGTAAAGCAGAGTATATGCTAAGATTATTCAGAGGCTTTTCAATATCCTTTTTTCCCTCAATACAATATAGACAGACAAATAAGTTTATAACAACAGCATATATTGCTTTGCATGATGATTCAGAATACAGAAGGACTAAGCCCATGTTCAGAACTATTACCTTTTTTTCCCAGGGGGCATTATTTTCACAATTCCAGAAAGCACTATATGTTAATGTGGTGGTTTGAAGAGACTGAGTTGATGGACAGGGTTTTAGACCAATCGCTTCTCACGATTTTGCATATAAAAGGCACTGGCGCGGGGAAGTCAGTCCTCTTCTGGTTTCTGGTCCCTCACCGGGAGGGGTGGTGGGGGCCGGGCCTGCCGGGCCCCGCTGGGCTGGGCCGGGCCAAGCCCCCTGCCCTCTCCCCATCTCTCTTCGGGGATGAGGCACGGCACCCCTCGGGGTGCTGCAAGACCCCTCGGAGCCCGTGAGCAGCTGAGAAACAACTATAGCTGTGGCAGAGCCGAGACCATCTGGGGCTGATGGGTTCCCTCTCCCCCACTCCACGTGGCGTGCCGTGGCACGGCGCGGACCCGGCGGGAGCCAGGACAGTTTTCTACCACCAACGCAGCCAACACCTAACAGCTCGCAGCATAAAGGAAAAGAGGCTTTTCTTTCCAATGTAAAGCCCGAAAAGAAATCAGCCTTTCAACATGGAGGCTGCAAGGTCAGACAGAAAGAGAAAGCAAGTCACGTCTTGATGGAGACTGAAAAAGAGGGCAGCAGCGTGTCTTTCGCGCGCAGCTTAAAAAGGCTTCTCGCATGCTGTGGTGAGAGACTAATGTCACAAACTGTTTTATTTCTCAGTCAAGGACGTGGGGGGAAGAGAATTCCATATGTAGCCTGCTGAAGAGAAATGTGGCCACGCCAGGTCACTTAGGGGCTGTCAGAGACTTTTAAGAGAGTTGTTGTTTTTCAGGCTGGAATTTGTTTATCCTTAAAAAGAATACCCCATGCGTGGCTTATGATAGCGGTTGTGGGAAGACTGCAGAATTCATGAGAGAAATATATTTCACGGCAGCAGATTTCCGGGCGGGTCTGTTTGCTAGTGGCAGTTTGAAACACCACCCTGGAGCAGAAGAAAACCTCTTTTTCTTTCAAATATGGAAGAGACTTAAGAACTGCAATTCTGACCTAAAATCACATGTGTTATCCTTTGTGCGAGTTGGGAGATAAGTGGGGGAGGTGCTAGAGGGAAAGGGGGAGTTTGCTTTAATTGTTATCATTATCATTCTTTTATTACCTTTAATTCTGTTAGTAATAAACTTCTTTATATTCTTTAAAGTTTTGAGCCTGCTTTGCCCTTCTTCTAATTCTTATCTCACAAAAAGTAAAAGATGCAAACTAAACCACCACATTTATTGGTGCGTTGGCCGGGAAACAAACCGAAACCGCTACAGTTAAGCTCTATTGTTAACTCACTGCATGGCTAATGAACATGCATTCTTGTCTGAAAGCAAAACTGAGAAAAATCGAGAATCAAATTAAGGAAGAAAAATTGTGTACCTAAGGTGACATGAGCCTGCGACTAATCTGAACCTAGATAGGCCTTTTCCCTCTTGGGTCTCTAGGGCAGAATCCACACTAGAAAGCACCTAATACATTTGCAGCGATACTGTTCATTATAAACACAGCTGTAGTTTTTTCCCCAACTGTAACTACTTCTATTATCTGTGGTAAAGCCACCCAAACAACAGCCAACTACCATACGTGCTTTGCAGAATACTAGAGATTGGGGTTGAAGATGCACAGACATGACAACCTTTTAGGTAAACAGCAGGCAACAAAAAGACCATCACAACAATGCAGCTTTTCACCAATCTGTTCAGCAGGTCTACTCTTCAACCAACATGACTGATGCCCAGCTAACTTTCCAAGCTGCATGTGTTTACATCCATCTCTCAGAAGAATGAGCTGTGGTCAGGTGTGACGGGAAGATTCTGGGCACAAAAGACTGATGCCAAGGAGAGAATGGTGGGCTGTGGTCCTAACCTTCCCAGTGACATCTGCTCAGCACAACATTCCTGCTCTGTGCCAGCTCTGCAATGCCATGTCTATTCATACTTTACACCATCCACCTACCAGCACATGCATAGCCAATAATTTTGACATCCATGACTGAAGACATTTCCTTGCAGAAGAAACTGCAGAGAAATTTTTGGAACTGATACTTCTCTTTATTTGTAGATATTATTTTATGGCTCTCATCAGATTTTTTGGTCACTGAACTTTAATGATTACATGTTTTAAGGGGGAAATTTAAAGGCAATACTTCTGTCAGCAAGCATGCTTGGCTTTTACCTTAGCTGAAAACATACCGTGATATGAGTTTGATAAATATTTATTATATCTGATGATTACTGCACTAGTATCTTTTTTATATCCATGAAATAAATCAGAAGCATCTCCCCATGACTCAATATTTGCCAGCTGAAATGGATAACTAGAATAAAAGCACAACAGTAAAATAAGAAGTTAATGGCACAAGGTAGAAAAGAGCTAAGCAGCTACACAGGCAACTGACTTCAAAAGTTTACCACCATAGTCTGTGCAAATCAGTCAAACTGTAACTATTTGAGTAGATTAATAGTCATTTTTCAATTTACTTGATTAAAACCAGTAGATGTGAATCATTATTTATTGGGTGAAAAAAAGGCAGTGCTCAGGCCTGGATCCTGGCTTGGTTCTTGAGTTAGAGATGTGGCCAGGAGAGTTCATCATGTGTCTAGCCAGAACATACTAGTTCAGCCACTAAACAAAACTTCCTCTGGGAGAGACAACTCCTTCCAATATTTCAAGTGTCCTGGTGGTATGCAGCTGTTTCCGATAGCATCCAATTCCCTCTTCCTAGCAATCAGTGACTGAATTTACAGTGGCAGTTTCATCTGCAATATTTTTCGCTCTCAAAACCAAAAGTTTAAAACCTGTTTCCATCAAAAAGCTGGAATAAGGCAGTGCCTAATGCATGATTAGTATAATGCAAAACATCTGCAACTGTATTCTCAGCCAATGTAAAATAGCTAAACTCCACTGAAGTTTACTGAGATATATTGTCGATTTATAGAACAAAGGATCTGGAACAATACACCAATTTCTTTTTGACTGACTGAAGCTAGTCACTCTCAGCTCTGTCAGCTACCTTCAAATATTTTAATTAATATTTTTCTAAGTGTGGATGGGTGAGGAAGCTGTGTAAATTATGGGTTGTCAGTTGGTTTCTGCCAACTTAAATCTGGTTCAGTTCACGTGGAACACTTGTTTTCATGTTTCCTAACAGCCCTTCAATAACCTTAGATAATAACCATTCATTTTTCATTCCTGATTCTTCTTCTTCAAGATATGATCTGTGCTGTAGCTGTACCTCAGGACTAAATACCTAAAATCATGACTGCATGGGAATGCCAAGTGACATACCATTTTTCTCTTGATTTTGCCCAGGCAAACCACATCTGCCAAATGGACATAAGAAAAATTTCTAGCCACTCTGCCATCAAGATCCAGCTGATGTGAAAATGTGCCATGGTTACATATATAAATAATGAATTGTGTATTCATATTCATATTCACTTCTGCATACTGTTCACTAATCCTTCAGGACAAAAATAAAGAGAATCCAGGTGTACCTCCATGCTCACCTGTCACAGTCCTAGCAATGCATATTCAGGTTAAGTGCAGTTTAACTACTAATTGCAGAACAGATTCCCCAATTTAAATGCCACCACCAGTACTGGGTATAACTAACAGTTTTAAGCGCCTCTGTATTTAGGGTATGCTGAGTGGTCCTAGTAGGGAAAATTCTCGACCTTTCTTCTTCTACTAGGGAAGGAGCTAAGGGACACATTTCCAAACACACTATTGAATAAAGGAAAAGCCTACCCACCAGCTTGCATGTGAGTGCAAATTTCCCTCACTAATTACAGCAGCAACATCAGCACTGCTGAGTCAGAGCACCAGATTAATTCTAGAAATTCTCTGTGTAATAGCCTGCAGCAACAAGGAAGGTCACAGCCAAAGTTACTATGGCACTCCTTCTGGACAGGGCTCTTAAAAAATGAGGACCATTTGTAGATGTTCTGATCTATACTTTCCTTTCTGTTAACCTCCAAACCTGCTGGCCAGGGTATGTGGGAGATAGAAATTTGAATTTGTCAGCCACCTGTATCAAACCTAAAAATGAGGTGTAGTTTTTATACCTGGTTCCTTCACTCCTGTAAGCTTGAAGTGGAACAAGCAGACACCAAGCTCACAATGCATCCTTAAGGAATTGCTCTGCACATGCTGCCAAAGCTGGTGAAGGGTAGAAACTCTGTCCTTATTCCAGAGAGGATGCAATTCTCTGTACAGGTGCAGAGAAGACCAAGAACACCAGCCAGGCAGCTTGAGAGACGCAGGAGAGGTAAAGGGACATTGATGAAGAAAGCTGACCCTCTAGCACGCATCTAAGACAAAACAGTCAACATCAACTAGCAACTCAGAGACCCTACCATGGAAATGTGACATACGAAGGAGCAGACGGCCTCCCCTTTGTCCCATTGTGACACACAGACTTTTTTAAACCTGCAGTCAGGGACCTCCATGCTAAAAAGCCTAAAGCCCTTTTCATCCAGAATCACCCTTACGTGGCCAGTATTCAAATGAGACCAACTGTCTGGAAGGTTTTCTAGTTTTCTGGTCTTCAAAAACCGTGAGTGTGTTTTATGACACCAGCCACTGCTTTTTAGCATTAGAACTCTAAATTATATTTCAACGTTTTGCTTTAGGTTTTAAGCTTTTTGCTTCCCCGCCCCCCCCAGTAGGTGCTAAAACTTTTGTCTTTCTCAGAGATTTCTCTCTTAACCACACCACTGTAGGTTCTCAGGCTTTCAGACAAACCAAACCAATTATTTTGCAAGTTCCAGCAAAACATGTGAGTTCATAATCAATAATGATATCAAATCTACTTATCAGTCTGTCTACGAACATTTACCTCCAAAGAGTTACGCATATACACTTCAGGAATGATTTCGCATAACCTATGTCTGAACAAATCATAAACTCTTCATTGGCAGTTATTAATAAGAAGCGCTCTGAGTTGCAGCTATACATTACACTACAGATCTTAGGATTTACCAATATCAGAAAGGAGAAATTTACCTATGTATATGAGACATTGAGTCTCTTTGCAACATTTAAAATATGCCTCTCTTAAGTATTTAGGTTGAGTTTTTCTTAAACATTTAAACATTAAGAATTTAGCTAAAAGAGTAGTTAGAATAGGAAGCAAACACAGTAGAATCTAAAACAATAGAATTGATGATTGAGCAAAGAAACTGAAGTTGGAATGAATTCCTCAGGCCTGGGAACTGACAAAATTGCTTATTTAACTAGAATCTGCAGAGGAAGAAGCAGACAGTTATTGATGACCCCATTCAAAACTTGTTTTGGGAAAGGAACTGGGAATTCTCCAGGGCTATAGGTGTTGTTAAAAACTGAGAAGGTAAAAAGGTCATAGCGAGGAAGAAGAGTTACTTCATCCAAAGAAGGACCCTCCTCATAATTGTGAGACCACCGACCCATTTCCTAGAGAGAACTATGCATGCTTAATGACTTTGTGGCTAATTTCCACACGGAGCGAGGATGGGAGGGGTACATGGTATCTGTATTTTGAATATTTAGAACTGTCATGGATAAATAAGGCTTTGGATTGCTTTGTAATCTCGGAGCTGTGCTTTTGGAGCTATCCACACAGCTTCCCGGCGCTGGAATAAACATACCCTTTCTAACCCAAACGAGTTAGAGGGTTTTTGTCCGCTCTAATCGGGTATCGATATTAGATCGATATCCGTTCTTTAGTAAATCATATACATGTTATGAAACACTATTCACAAATGAAGTTAAATTAAGTGACTGAAAAGTTACAGCAATGTTTCTTTGGCTGAAGACATGCTTTTCTTGTGGTGGATGTGACAGGTAATATTTGAAGGAGTGAAATGAATGGTGATGCTACTACCAATCTGTTTCAGGACCTTTGTGCTGGTCTTGGTTTTGCTGATGATGACAACAGTTCCTGCTCCAAAAGTCAAGAGCAGAATGTAGAGAAATAAAATAGACTATGCAGGTCTACTAAGAAGGAGAAACTCAGACTAGAAGAGCTACAAATTCTTACATGCTGCTAGACCGATGCGCACCATAGGAAATACCGTCCGGATGACACCAGAGTGTCCTTTGCATGGAAGTCTAGGACTCAGCTGCTTTCAAAGTTGCAATGTGAATTCACACAGAGTGGACAGTATGAGCCTTTCAGTTCATAAAAATAAGTTCTTCTCTGTTTTTATGGTGGTTCTTATAAACTCCACAAAGTTGGTCTGACAGCATGTGCTTAATAATTAGAATAGCTGACTACCACTACCAACCAGGACTTGTGCATTCTTGAGTCTCTTATCTCATAATATGAATGAGATAAAGGCATGTGTCTCTTCCATACAGCAGTCTTCCTGACTTCACAATGACACTCTACCATCAGTGTCCCATAAAATAAATACTGGGGCTCAGTCACATGGGGTTTATGGTGTTCTTTAAAGCTTCTAGGTAAAAGGTACTACCATCAGTGTTTTTCACCTGTAGGACCTTAATACACAGTGCATACATCAGTATGTACTCTATTGCTAAAAGCAATAAAAATAATTAAAGGAAGTTCATTTATATGCACAAATATTTAGGTTACAAATACTAGGGTTCTGTCAATATTATCTTTAAGGTCTTGCCATGAATCAAGAACAGCTTTTAGGATAGAGCAGTGAAACCCAGATGATGTGGCTCTTAGCTCTATACCTTATTCAACTGACCACTCTACATACACACACACAAAATGATTTATTTTATTTATCTACGAAGAAAACTCTGAAAATAAACTACTTCTTCTACAATGCATCTTGCAACTATGCTTTTTGT
Organism: Pachycephala philippinensis; assembly: GCA_013397055.1. NCBI lineage: Eukaryota > Metazoa > Chordata > Aves > Passeriformes > Pachycephala > Pachycephala philippinensis. The sequence continues at coordinate 2,467 of VWZT01014228.1, read as the reverse complement.
GTACATGATCCCTAGAGAGAACGAGTAGAGACAAGAAGGTATGTTGCAGTAAAAATTAGGAAGCTTATTTAACGTCATTTCATGTGAGACTCATTTTGGAATCTCAAAGTTTGGTATTTTCAAGAATAAGCTTTGAGGAGTCTGTGATGTTTTTGTCCTGTGAATCTGATACTAGAAAAGATTTATAGCAAGGATAAGAAAATGCTATGCAATATGGATGCTGAAAAGCTTTGGCAAAGAGATTTTCCAGCTGTCTGCAGCATTCTGTGAGAGCCCTGTCTTTCCCATGCAAACTATTAAAAACAGTGTTATGCTTTTGTAAACTATTTGCACCCTCAAGTTGTTATGTAGTCTTGTTATGATACTAACTAGAGAAATATTTTGAAATGGGTGTCTTAGAGTCCAACCAATCACCTTAAGAGGTGGATGGCCAAAGGACCCGTTACCTTGTGCCATTCAACACACTTCTTGCCAACCAACATACAAAAACCTATTCATATGCTATTAAAACCCTTCCATTTTATTCCTGAACTTGGACTTTGTGTCGTGAATCATTCCCGTCCTCGGTACAACAGCAACAATGGAAAGCAAAGGTAATTATTTTTAGCTTGTCAGAGTTTTTTTTCATTAAACAGTTCTGCACTTAAAGCAAAAATTAAATGCCAATACCTTTCTAGCACTGTCTATTCAATTTTTAACTGTAATTGCCATTCATCACAGAATTAGTTGCTTCCTGACTATGCCTGCAGCAAGTTCCAATTCAAGTACATTAAGCAACTGACCTTTTGATAATGCAATGAATTGAAGGTACTACAACTTTGTCATAGCTGGATGGATTATCAAGTAAGACTTGCAGAAGTCTCTATTTTCATATAGGAAATAAGGGTAAGGTAGAAGTAGAAGTAAAGGGGATTTCCAGAAATTAAGTGTTTTCTACACAAAAATTTTCAAAGTTTGTTCATTTCTGGGGTTTTTTAAGCTCTGCTTAGGACAAGTACGTTCAACATTTTCAACATACAGGCTTTTAAAAGCCTGAATTTTTAACAATGCTGTAAAATGAAAGAGGAGGGAAGCTGGAAAGCTGGCTTTGTGGGAAGATTGTGCATTGTAATAATGCCAGGAGATGAACAGTATACATTGGTAGGCATTGTCACAGTTCTGGCACTGCACATCCCTGATTTTAATTGGGACCCCCAGGCACTGTAAAGTTCAAAAAACAACGAAGAGCAACTCTAGTAATACTGAAAACTGATTCCAACCTGTAAAATCTTGACTATTATCTCAAAAGAATATTTGACTTAATTTTTTTCTTTTGAGGTTTTATGCTTGTTTGATTTGGATGGTTTGTTTCTTAATCTCCACAGCAAACTGACATTTTTTATTAAAATATATTTAGCCAAAAATCCATTTTTTTAACAGAAAAATAGATAAACCCAAAAAACTCAGCCAGCCCTACCCTTACCCTGCTATTAATAACTAAGGATACTAAATGTAGAAGACAGAAATCTCAACAGAAGTTGTGGGATTAAAAGACATGTTTATTAATGACCTTTAAGATAATTTAGAAGTAATTCTTAAATCGTGCAAACTTCATATGAGATATATAAAACTATGGACATGATGTCATCAATAGCTTTGACCTGTTCTTGCAGTTCTTGCAGAGAGAGACCAATCTGATTTTTATTTATGCCTCAACATACGTTACATTCTTACAAAGGCTGCACATGTGCTGGCAGCCCTGTCCCGGGGAGGCTTTGCCTGGCAGCCAATCTGGGCAGAGAAAACTTCCACGATGGGGCTGGGAGCGACTCCACACTTGCCACTGCGACAGATACCCCAGATGCCCGGGAAATCGGGCTGGGGGAGGAGCCTTAACACACAAAAGCAGTTAACTGCAACATGACGCGAGCCATTTGCTTTTGGTTTTTCTGGAGGGAGCGGGGGATCGCCTGTAGGGCCACCTCGGCCCCCTCCCCCCCTTCGTTTTCTTCTTCCCTGTGGTCCTGCTTTCCTGCCTCTGCCTTCTTCGCCGTTTCTGTGAACCAGCTCGTCACACCGCGACGACCTCATTGCTCCGCTGCCTCCCCGATGGGGCGAGCGTCGCCGCAGCCAGCCGCCTCCACCGTGTTTGCCGGCCGCAGCCGCGGCCGCTTGAACCCAGCCGTGATCCCTACCGCCGCTGTGTTTCCTGCGCTGCCCGCCGCACCAACTTGCTATAGCACCAGCTCCTAACGAGCAGCCTGTCGCCGCCGGCACCCAACCTGCAGCCGCCGCCACTCGCAGCCACAGCGACCTGACTCAGAGACCGCAGCTGCTCCAGGAGCACGCGTGTAACCACAGCACCCTGTGCTCCGCCGATGGAAGGGACACGCAGCCTGCTGCTCTTTAAAAATCGTGCCCAGCCCGCCACCGGAGCTATGCAGCATGCACACTCCGTCTGCTGAGCTTGTGATAGAATATGTTTGTT
>VWZT01014224.1:54050-77593 GCA_013397055.1 Pachycephala philippinensis | reverse complement strand
GGCGCCGCCAAGACACGGCGGTGGATTTTCCCCGGGAGCCAGAGCGGGCGGCGGCGGCGCAAAATGGCTCCGGTGCGGCTCTGCCGCCGCCTCCCGGCGCCCCGGGACCCCCGCGGGGGGAGCGGGGGCAGCCGCACGTGGGGCCGGGGAGATGCCGCCCGCGGGGCGCAAGGCGTGGGCTCTGCCTCGCGGAGCCGGGCTGGCACCGGGAGGGGTGGTACCCACCAGCGGGCATCCCCTGAGACCCCCTGCAGAGCGGACTGGCGTCGCGACAAGGGGTACCCACCCGTGGGCACCCCCCTGGGTCGCCCCGGGGAGCCGAGGGCACTCCGGGACCGTCACCCACCCCTGTCCACAGGCACGCTGCCTGCCAGGGAGGGGGCAGACTGCAGAGACAGTCCCGGGGTACTGAGATAGCCCTGGGGTGCCAGGACAGCCCTGGAGTGCCAGGATAGCCCTGGGGTGTCGGGATAGTCACTGAGTGCCAGAACAGCCACAGGGTGCCAAGATAGCCCTGGGGTGCCAGGGCAGCCCCAGGGTGCTGGGACAGCCGCGGGCAGGGTGCGGCCCCAGAGGCCCAGCCTTTCCCCAGAAGACGCGGGGCCGCCCGCTGCCGCCTGCCCGCTGAGCCGCTCACACCACACCCTGTAATTTGATAATAATTGTAATAATAATAATTACAGCGTGCGCGGGCTGGAAGTGCAGGAACAATAACCTGGGTAACGCCCTGCACGGTGGCAGGAGCAGCGTGGTGGCACATGCCCCGTCCTGGTGCCAAGCTGAGCCCAGAACACCCCACCACACCACGTGTGCGGCCCTGCCCAATGCGTGGGGGGACATGGGTCAAGCAAGTGCCCTGCGTGTGTTTTTAGGCAGTCGTGACCCTGTCCCAGTGCTGTGGTCCTTAGCCAGGACAAGTCCCCAGGCTTTCCCACTGAACAGGACACCCTGGCAGAGCCAGAGCCAGAGCCAGAGCTGGAGCTGCCCCTCTCCTGGTGTGCAGAGAGCCCCCCAAAAGTCCTGGTGCCCCCAGGAAGAGATTTCCAGTCGCAGACCCCACCAGGCCCTGCAGCATCTTGCACTGCTGACACGGCTGCTCCTGCTGCATGCGGGGAGCAGAGCTCTGCCCCCTCCTTCAGCAGTTATATAAAGGGATTAAAATTTAATATGAACTTCAAAAGGGGAAGAACTGGGTGGTCGAAGGCAGCTGGCCTGGGGCCGGGTGCGGAGCAGAGGCACCTTGGGACATGTCCCAGCTCTGCTGAGCAGCAGCACTGCGGCACATGGAGACATCATCCAGCCCCATCCATGGGGCCAGAGCAAAGTGTCCAGGCAGCATGGGCAGCACGGGCATCCCATGAACCCACACCGGCTTTACTGAGCCATGGTCTCCCTGGGTCACAGCGGTGCACACTTTCCATGGCACGTAGAGACCCCATTCCCCGGGGTCAGGACTTGCCCCGCGCCTTCACCTCTCTGCTGGCAACCAGGCAGCCCTAAATAATGCACCACCCACAGGCACAGCATCACCCACCCATCCTGGTGCCCACTGCCACCCTGCCCATCCCATGCCAGCAGTCCCCCAGGCAGCACGTCTCGTCCTGCCCGGTGCCTCACCTTTCCTTCCATGCACGTGGGTTGGAGGGTGCTGGAGAGCAGCCCTGTGCTGGGGGAGCAAGACCCTCAACTGGGGGGCAGCTGATGCACCCCTGCCCCCCACCACCCCCAGAACGCGCGTGGCTGCACAGCACCCGCTCTCCCGCCGGTGCAGCACGGGGAGCGGGGTTGTGCTGGCAGCAGGAATGAGCCAGGGCTGGGAAAACACCATCTTCCGCCCACACAGCCGCCCACGGCCCCGCGCCCGCTCCGCCGCCCCCGCCGCGCCGGGGCTCACGGAGAGGGGGCGGCAGGTGCGGGGTGGGGGCTGCGCTCACCGCGGCCGCCCACCCACGGGCAGGGCAGGGGACGGGGCAGGGGGCTGCGGGCTCAGCAGCCCCCGCTGCAAGAGCCGCCCTGGAGCAGGGTCCTGCCGCAGGAGCGGGGCTGGGCTGGGGGACCAGGGCTGGGCTGGGGGACCAGGGCTGGCGGGGGCCGGGGCTGCCCCATATCCAGCCCTCCCCAGGGCACAGGCGCTGCTTGGTGAGGGGCACAGACACCCACCAGCGAAGAGACCGGGGAAGCCTTTGGCTCATTCATTTTTAATCCTGGCCGAGAGCAGGAGGGGTGCAGGCATGAGGCTTGGGGACACTGCAGGACAGGACTGGCCACGGGGCCTCAAACAGCCCCCTGGGCAGCCCAGCTCACGCCGTGGGGGTCTTTGTTCATGCATGTCCCTGCAGGATGGAGACCCTCGGGAGACGACAGCAACCGCCGAGCATCCCTCTCCATCCTGTCTTCCCACACGCCACAATGGCTCAGCTCCCATTGCTGGGCGAGTCCCTCTCCCAGTGCCAGTGCCACTCTCCCAGTGCCAATGACGCTCTCCCAGTGCCAGTGACGCCCTCCCAGTGCCTGCAATGCGGGGGGCAGGAGCTGTGCTTGAGCAGGAGCTGTGGGCGCGTGGGAACGCACAGAGAGCAGAGCGGGGCGGGAGGAGGGGGGTGCACGAAGCCAGAGCTCCCCCCACGCTGCTCCCGATCCCTCACCTGGCAACAGGTGCCACATCCCACCAAGCCTGTGGCACCGGGGGCAGGACCCTGGTGCCCACCCTGCTACGAGGAGGTGAAGGAGGAAGCTCGGGCGCCAGGCACTGCCCCGGGGGGGGCCGGCGGGGGCAGCGGGAAGCACCGGCCGATCTTGCGCAGGGTCCGTCCCAGGTCAGCGCGGAAGCGTCGGATGGAGAAGCAGTAGATGAGGGGGTCCAGGCAGCTGTTGAGGCTGAGCAGGGCCACACTCAGGGTGTGCAGCACGTCCAGGGTGTCGGGGGGCCCGCAGAGCGGCGCGGGGGGCCGGGTGCCCACCCAGGGGGCCAGTGTCAGGTGGTAGGGGGCCACGCAGACCACAAAGATCAGCAGCATGCCCAGCACCATGGCACGGGCCTGCTGCCGGTGGGAGCCCGGCGAGGCTGCGGCGGGCACCGAGAGCGCCCGGGCGATGGAGGCGTAGGTGCCCAGCACCACCAGGAAGGCGGCGGAGAAGAAGCCCACCATGGCGTAGGCATAGCCCCGCTGCCGCCCGTGCTGCTCGAAGCAGGCGGTGGTCCCGGCGCGGGTGGGGAAGGTCTGGTGGGTGGCCAGGGTGGGCACGGCACAGCCCAGTCCCAGCAGCCAGGCCAGGGCACAGGTCAGCGCGGCGCCGCGGGGCCCCGTCAGCGGCAGCGCCCGCCGTGCCGCCCGCACCGCGCAGAACCGGTTGAAGCTGATGAGCGCCATGAAGGTGATGGCGCTGTAGGTCGCCAGGTAGTAGGCGGCCCCGGACAGGCGACAGGCGGCCTCCGAGAGCAGCCAGTCCCCCCCGGCCAGGTAGTAGTGGATCCAGAGGGGCAGGGTGAGGTTGAAGAGGATGTCGGCCAGCGTGAGGTTGATGAGGTAGATGCGGATGGCCTTCCTCACCTTGACACTCTGCAGGAAGACCAGCAATGCCACCAGGTTGCCTGGCAGCCCCACGCACAGCACCAGGCAGTAGACGACGGGCACCAGCACGAACTGCACCGGGTTGCTGGGCACGCACTCGCCAGGGTGTTCCGCCGGCAGCAGTCCCGGCACCGAGCCGTTCATCCCGGGCTCCTGCAAAGATGGGGAACAGTCAGTGGCACAGCCCTCGGGGACAGGAGAGGGATGTTCACCCGGACAGGACAAACCTCTCCGGCTGGCACCTGCGGTAGGTCCTGGGTGCTGAAGGCAGAGCCCTGTGGGTTTGCCATCATCAGGGCTCAGCTTCCACAGGAGATGAGGAGACCCCAGCTATATCCCCCCACGCCACAAGGGAGCCCAGAGGCCGCTGTCAACTGCCCAGCCAGAGCTCCCAGGGAGCGGCAGGCACAGCTGCAGCACAGCCAAGGGACAGAGCTGCGGCCGGAGGCACCCGGAGGTGCCGCACTGGCTCCAGTCAGCAGCTGCGGGGCTTAACACCTCCCATGCAGCATGTGCCTGTGGGGCCACCCAGCCCAGCCCTCTCCCAGCACCCCAAATTCCCCATGGAGCCAGGCAGGAGGAAGTCACCCACTGGCTCAGCAAGCTCCAGAATGGAGAGACCCAGGTATGGATGGGGGGTACAAGCACGGGGCCAGCATCCCCCCATGCCCCCCCAGTCCTGCACAGGCACATTTGCCTCTGGTCCTGGCCATGGAAAACCACGTTGTGCTGCAGTGGCTGTATCCAGGGCTGCAGTTATTTCACCTCCCATCACTGCCTGCCCACACCTCGCCAACGAAGGCACTGAGTCACCAGCCGGTGTTTTCCAGCACGGCAGGGCTGGATTCGGCACACACAGCATCCAGCCCCGGGTTGAGGCACGGAGAGCATGAGCTGCTAAGCCTGGGGAACCTCATTTGGACCCCCAAGGAGCCTCTGGATCGCTCAGTGGTCCCCTTTTCCTCCTCCTTCCCCATCGTTAGCACAGCGAATGCTCCATCTCACCCACACTACGATTGTTACTTACCTTGCCGGGTCGGGCAGGAGCGGCTGCGTCCCCTCCGGCTGCTCCTCACTCTGATCCAGCCAGGCTGGGGACAGTTTTAAGTGCTGGGGAAGGCAGGGGCTGCCTGACGCCCACCCAGCATCCCAAGTTCCCCTGTGTCTTAGTGGCTGTGGGACAGCAGCTGGAGCGGGGAGAGCACCTGTGTGTGTATGTAATGGGGGATTCCCTGCTGGAGCCACCCTAAGATCCCCTGCGCCGGCTGACGGGGCTGGGCGCATGTGGGGGTGGCTGATACTGGCCTGGCTGACCCCCCCGCGTGCCCCCAGCCACATCTAATACCATTTCCCAGGCCCCTTCTCCCACCCACGCCTGGATGAAAGCAGCAGAGGGTCAAGTTTCTGCACCCGGCAGCTAGGGACAAGAGGGATGCCCCAAAGGCATCAAAGCAGGAATCTGCCTCCTCCTGGCTATTTGTGCTTTTGTTGGCTTCAAAGCTGGTTTTAGGGGAAGCAGCCCTACAGGCCTCCGCAGGCTCTGTGAGCATCTGACTCGCTGCTTTGTGTGGCCCTGCAATTTGTGTGTGTTCCTTTAGGTCACCAAAGACGTCACCCCAAGGTAGTTCAGGTCCCACTGGAGGTACAGGGTCTTACACCCTTCGCTCATCCCAACAGCCAGACTCCCCACACGGCTATCCCAGCCCCCTTCCCAGGAGATGCACCAGGTTCAGATGAACTGTGGTTCATCCCAAGTGTGCTGTGTCCATCTGGGGTGGCAGAGGGTGGCTCCCTGTGGGAGCAAGATCCACAAAAAGTACATGCCTGCCTGGGCACTCACTCCTGTCACTCCCCGGATGTGCAGCAAGGGGCCTGGCACATCGCTGGGTGGCTGCAGGTGGCCGAGGGATCCCACCCCAGATGGGCTCTCCCCGCTGTCCTTCTGCCTCTGTGCCAGCTCCGATGCCAGCTCCCACATGTCCCCAGGCCTTGTCTCCAGGCTCTGTCCCCAGGAACCGGGTCCTCCAGCCCCAGAACATCCCCTTAGCCCCCAAGGCTTAGTGTGAGGGGAGGCAGAAATAAACAGGGAGGCAAAACATGAAAAACAAGAGGTTTTATTCCAAAATTTGAAAGCCCCCCAAGAGAGCAGAGCCAGCCCCTGCTCAGTGTGCCAGAACACTGAGAAGAGCTGGACACCTTCTGCGAGTTTAGCAATGGAGCTGCCAGAGCAGCACCACGGCAGTGTCACAGTGGTGCCATGGCCACCATCCCACAGCACCAGCCCAGGTCCCGCAGCGTGGGGAGAACCAGCACCAGAGTCACTGGCAGAGGCAGTGGAGGACACTCTGTCTCAGCAGCAAGTTACCCTGCAGGATGCGATGCCGTCCCTGAAAATACCACAAAGGCATTGCTTCCCCCTGGCCGAGCCGTCTGTCCTCCCCGCCTCTGGTCACTCGAACTTGGGCCGAGGGGTGGCCGGGTACCCACGGATGTTGAGCAGCAGGAGGAGACCGAGGCAGACGGTGGCCGGGGCACACATGGCCAGCGGCTCCCGCAGCGCCAGCAGCGTGTAGATGGCACCTGGGCAAGGAGCAGAGCGTGGGAATGGGGGTCCCTGGCTGAGGGTGTCCCAAGACTCCACAAAGGGCAGTGGGTGCCTGCTGGCTCTCACCAATCATGATGATGCTGAGGATGAAGTTGCTGATCTCCTGCAGTAGCTGGGGCCCAAATGCCAGCAGCAGGCCGGTTGTCACCTCCACCCAGCCTACGGCTGCCAGGTACCCGCCCGGCTCCGGCACAAATCCCAGCTCCTTCAGGGGAAACACTTGGGCGAAGCGCACGAACTCTGACGCCTGGGAAGGGTGGGAGGGGAGTGAGGCAGCCTTGACCCCACAGAGCGGGTCTGCTCTGCCCTGCCCGGGGGATCAGCTCTGCACCCTAAATAACTCAACCCTGCACCCCAAAGTGCTTGGCCATGCAGCCCAACATCCCAACTTGTCCATCCGCCCCAGGGGGATCAGCCCTGCGTTCCCAGGGGCTCTGGCTGACTCACAAAGGGCTCTACCCCAAAGTGCTCCACCCTGAACCCCTGTACCCTCAACCTGCTCATTCTCACTCAAGGCTCAGACCCGCACCATAACAGGGTCAGCCCTGCGCGTTTCCCCTGGAGCTCAGCCCTGCACCCCAACCTGTTCCTTTCCCCCGGAGCACAGCCCTGCACGCCAAAGTGCTCTTTGCACCGCTGCCCCCAAACTGCTCATTCCCCCGGGCTCGGCCCTGCGCCCCCCGAGCCCAGGCGGCCCAGCCCAGCCCGCGGCCGCGCTCACCATGTGCCGGTGCAGGTCGGCCGAGAGCCAGTCCGACACCTTCAGGGCGCCCGTGAGGAAGAAGAAGAGCCCAAGCAGGACACGGATCGCCGTGAAGGCCGCCGCCATGGCGGGACGGGCGGGCCCGGGGGCGGAGCGGGGCGGAGCGGCCCGGCCCCGTTCCCAGCCCCGCTCCCAGCCCGGCCCGGCCCCGTTCCCAGCCCCGCTCCCAGCCCGGCCCGGCCCCGTTCCCAGCCCGGCCCCGCTCCCAGCTCCGGCCCCTGCCCGATTCAGCCCGGCCCAGCCCCGGCCCCGCTGGGGCAGGGACCCCCTAGCCCTTGGGTGCTGCCGGGGCAGGGGGTGCTCAGATGTGCAGCGTCCCCCCCCAGGCTGTGACACGTCCCCGCCAGCAGCACCATCCTCCCACCAAAACACAGCTGGAGGAAAAAGGGGAGCCCCCCTCCCCCCCGCAACAAATCCCACAGCTGGGGCTTCGTGGGCTCTCTGAGCGGGTGCGATCCATGGCAACACCTGCTGGCTTGGGGTGCGGGGGGATGTGGGGACCGCGGATCAGGCAGGGTATAGGCAGTGCTGGCCACAGCTCCAGGGAGCAGGCAGGAGCAGATTGAGGAGGCAGCAGCAGCAGTGAGGATGCTCTGGCCCCAGAGGCCGCTTTGGGGTGATGGAGGCGGCCGCGCTCCCCGGGCCTCTGCGTCACCGCCTGCGCTGCTCAGCCACGGCACAGGCCGAGCCTCCCAGCAAAGGCAGCCCGGGATTGGCGAGAGCCAGGCTCAGGGGAGCCGCAGGCGCTGACGTTTGTGTAATTCAAGTGGAAATATTTTTTTAATGCCAATAAATCATGAGAGCCCGAAGTGTTTTCCAGGCACGAGGAAGCACTGCGGGGCACAGAGAGCACGGTCAGGCTGGACCTGCACCAACCCCAGCTCAGCCACCACGTCGCAGGGGCTGCCACAGGCACTGGTTGGACAGGGCCCAGGGGCAATGACACTATTTTTACTCCTGGCAGCACATGATTCTTCAGCTGCTCACCATGATCTGGAGCTCGGGTTGGCACACCACGGAATGACACAGAGCAACAGGCCAGGGCAGGCTCCAGGCCTTCATGGCTTGGAAAGCGCCTTAGTTGAAAAGGAATTTAAAAATAAAGATCAAACCCTGAAAAGGGGATTGCAGTAGCTCAGTGCACGTGCAGAGCTGTGGCATCAGGGAAGCTGTCACTGCTCCCAGGATATTGTTCAAGTGTATCTGCTTTCAGCCTCTGATTTTTTATTGATTACAGAAGCTACTTAATGAACTATTTGGTAGAACGAGGTGTCAGCCTCACCAGCCAGAGGACACCCCAGGTGACGGTAACAGCCAACACGAGCACCAGGGAAAACCCATCCCAGCCCTACAGAACACAGACTGTGGTTTGCTCTTAGAAGGGAGTTGAGGAGGTGAAGATCAGCACGTGGAATGCTGGAACAGTTTCACATAAAAAACAGCCAGTGCTGCAACAGTGGAAACGAGGACAAGTTAATGGAAAATAACAGAATCTGAAGAAAAAAGGCTACACAAGCTGCAGTAGCTGTGGAGACAAAGACACAACCCCAGCCCCTGCAGGGTCGCTACTGAGGAGCCACAAACCTCACTGAAGCCTTTTAAGGACCCAGACAATACCACAAAGGCATCGAATCAGAGTGAAACACCTCAGATTGCCCTCACCCAGCACCTGATTGCCTGAGAGATAACAGCAGCAGCTCCTAGTGCAGCACCAACCCTCCCTGCCACAAGCACTCCCAGGCATTCATACCCCTCTCAAGCATTTCATACCGCTTTGCCACATGAAATTCATTTTCACGTTTCTAATCTGGCAAAGCAGGTCCCAGCCAAATGTTCATGACTCTCCATGCCACTGCAGGAGGAAACCCTGTTACAATGAGCAGAGCCACCATTGGTGTATTTCAACATATTAAGCAACCTGATATTTAAACAAAGGATTGTATTTAATGAAGGACAGCATGAACCACATATGTGCACAGCTGCCAAAGCATCAAGTGAAGCAACACAAACCGTGGCAATTCGTGCTTCAAGAGCTAAACCAGGCACTGCTCTGGTTTTTAGACAACTCTTAACTCTTGGCATCTTAGGTTAAATTACTACAGTCATCACCAAAAAAGCTATTAAAAACCAACCAGGCACCGGTAAACATTTGGAATTCTATGATACAAAACTATGTAACACTCAAAATGGGAGTAAGGAATGAGTGAAATTTCCAGAAATTCCTGTTTCTCAGACCCAGCCATACCACTCCACACTGACAGACTGCTTACTCACTGAATACCCTCCGGAATAAAACAGAAGCCATTTATAAAAATATTTAAATATTTTATTTTCAAGAGCTGTATGTTCCTGGTTCCTCTTCATTGCACTCGGACTTCTTTTTCTGCAAGTGCAAAGCACACAATTAGAAAGACAGAAAACAACAGTAGGAACTACATGACATGGAATCACCATTCAGAATCACAGGCCACGTGCCTGCCAAATATTCTCAAGTACTCACATCACATCTGAGATTAAATGAACAGAATTCATGTATTTCTAAGATCAGAAATGGCTTTGTGTGTTTTCCTACCCCAGAGCAAGGAGCAGCAGTCACAAACCACACAGGATTCAATACGAATTCACCGATTCAATCCGACTGGCTTCACACCTTACAGGTCTACTGTTACTTACCCGTGACTCCCGTGTTAGGGTACTCAGCATGTTGCTCCTCAAACAAGATTTTAAATATCTGAAGTTTCCCCTTGTAGTTTAGTGGCAAATTAGAGGGAAAATGTCATTAATTTCAGCTCTTCAAGTTGGTTTATTTCCCTGAACTGCTATTTGCCTTGCTCCTGTACATGCTGATTTATACACTAGGTTATTTTTTAAATTCAGTGTTGAAGTATTTCAGCAAAATAGCTTTTTAACAAGGTTTAGTTGAATTAACATCTGGGAAGCAGCTGCTCTATTCTCCATTTTCCATGCTGACAATCACCAACTGCAGCCTGAGTGCAGGACTGGTCATTTCTTGTTTGACCACCTGCAGCACACAAAGGACAGAATTTATTTGCTGCTGCAGGGCTGAAAAGCCTCAGACAACGGTTACATTTTGGCTCTACAAGATTCAGAAACTTCATATAAAATTGAGATTAATCACACGATTCAGGCAGGAATTACATAAGCCAGCACAGGGTGATGGACTACCAAGCCCTCGTAGCAGTGTAAGGACACCAAATACTTACTTGTCCACCTGTTCCCTTGGTCCCTCCACACACCACTGGGCACCGTGCTGGATGTGCTCATGTTCGACTCCTCAACTGGAAAAACATTCCTATGTTATTATACCCGCAGTGATTGCGAAATCTTTTGTACAAACCCACGTCTAGAAAGGTATTTTTAGCCGCTGCTGTCAAGATATCAAGCCCAGATGGAGTCAGGGTGCTCAAACCCACAGCTGACAGCAGGGACCATGTTCTACCCTACACATTTAATGTATTCACTCATCCCAACTTCTCAGTGTTCCCCAATTCAAAGGTACTCAGTGACTGAACACCAAGTGCCCAGAAATCTTTTATTATTTCATCCATCCAGGACAAAAAAGCAGTACTTACTTCCCATGGATGAGCACTCCGGTGTCACTCAGCTTTCATCTTCACCTAAAGGATAACAACTGAAGTTATTAGAGTCATACACAGCAAATTGTGACCATTTCAAAACTAACTTAAAAATAAGGTTTTAACATACATGGACTGATTAGTTATGAGGGGGAACTTATCAATTATTCCAAACTATTACGTGGAAGAATAAGGGGCAGAAATAGGCTAGCCTAAATACTCATCAAGAGCTGAAGGAATATACAGGCAGTTGCCTGAAGAACTGTACCCTGAGCACAAACCATAACCCCAGTCTGAGCAGTGAGGTTTCATTGCAGCCAGAGGTATACTATCCCTTATGTGAAGGCATTAATTTTGTCAGCTACTTTAACTCTATGACCCTATTGGTCTCCTGTAGCAATGCCCCCTCTCTTCCCCTTCCTGAGGGAGTGCAGTGGTCCTGGCCTCTTGGAGCCCTCGTGTTCTATAGTCCTACAAGTGCTTCAGAAGCCAAAGGCAGACACTAGAGGTTGGCACTGTCACTGCTTTTATCCTCAGCAAGGTTCTTCCCTCCTCAAGACCCCCCCTTTACTATAGCTGAGGGCAGCCTGCAATGGTGGGACCTGGGGATGTGGTGCAAGGCTCTGCACAGCTCCAGTTGGGAGGCAGATCCCACCATGGGCACAGCATGATCTGACCAGGCAGGGACAACTTCAGGCTTTAGTCTCCAACCCACCACCTGGGTTTCCTCATGGCCCTCGGGAGCAGGAGAGTTATGCACGTTTTCTCTGCCATAGCAACAAACACCATGCATAAGGGATACTATATCTTTGTGCATCCTTTGAAAACTGCAGATTCCCTGCTAGCCACACTCCTCCCAGCCCTCCCCAGTTAGCTCTTCAGTACTGGTGTTCAGAAGCAACATTTATAGAGATGGGGTGTTTCACAGACCACTGCGGGATTGCACAGCCAAGTCCTAACGTGTCAATCATTACCTAGCAGCAATGACACAGGTGGGAGAAGGCCAATCCTCCCTTTTTTCCTTTTCCAGGCAGCAGCTATTTAACAGCCCCACTAGCTGGTATGGAGACCGAAAAAATCTGAAGCTAATTAGCTGATTCCAAAACTTGCTGGTAGTGGAAGAAGCCAAGTGATTCCCCAGAGCAGCATACTTGGATGCATCCTTCCCAACATGCTCAGCCTCATTGAACATAATGGAACAGAACACTGGCCTTCCTGATCATGTCACTGCAGCTGGCAATGATTAACAGAGACATGCAACCCCATTACTGCTCCAGTCCTAGAACTACTCACAGGCCTCAGTGTTTAGCTATGGGGAGAACTGCAAGCAAATCAACACTTTGTATGCTTAATGTTACAATAAAGCCCCATCCACGCTGTGCTGTGCTCTCCTGCCAGCACCAGGCTCTGCTCGGAGGGCCTAGCAATACGCAGATGTATTCTGACACCACACTTCTGAGCTTCAGGTAAGCTTTTGAGAAAAAGTGTATTTCATACACAGATAAAACCAAGATGAAACACAATGCAAGCACTTGAATGTCATTTCTTGTACCCACTTGTTACAGACTGACTTAGAGCAGACATGACTAAGTTTGCTACCACACCAAGTTTCATTACTGCAGCCAGAGCTGGTCTGAGCCCCATGGTTCAGTCACAAATTGCTTGCTCCAAGAGTGTCAAAAACCTGCTTAGTTTAAGTACGTAGAATGAGGCAGATGAGCCAATAACCCCTTCATGACATTCCTGCAAGTCAAAAGTATCCAGAACACACTGGAAAAACTTAAGTCAGATCTTGAGCAATGGTTTAAGATCACTAATTCAGTTTTGCCACCTGACAGCACACTGGCTGCCAGCAGGTTTGCAACTGGATCCCAGTCCCAGGTTAAGGATGAGCCATCACAAAATGGATTCAAGTCACAGGTAAAGGTAAACCATCACCAAAAGCCAAACTGACTTTGTGACAAGGTGTCACTCTGTGACCAGCTGGCATGGGCTACACTCGCTGTGGTGTAACCAAAGACTTGTTGTCATTATTTTATGGTGCAGCTGCTACTTCAAGGGTTCAAGGGAACATGGAAAGGTGGCTACAGCAGAGGGCAAGGTTGTCCAGCAGATCCCTGTTCACCAGCAAGATTCCTGCCTGGAAGGTAACAAAGAAGGGTCCAGAAGTGACAATAACACCAGAAACGAGTATGCAAAGCAGAACTTTGCAGAAAAGGGAAAACACATTACAACACCTGTGAAATAAACTGAGTATCAGATAAGAGCCAGATCATTTGCTGGAACGAGGAACCTTGAAATTCAGGTTCAAGAGCTAATGCAAAAGAGCTGGAGATCAGCATGTCTGGATGTCTGGCAATGTAAGCATGTTATCCTGGAACACTATAGTCAGGAGTTCTAGTAATGAAGAGTTTAGAATTACATCCCAAGACTGATGAATGAAAATTGTACATTACACTACCAAGATGACTCTACAAGGCAGAAGTACAGAATCTCATCACTGTCAATTAAAGCAGAGGAATGTATCAGGCTTGTCAATCAAAGGTTAAAATAAAGACTACTGCAATGTCCAATAAGCTTTATGAAACTCACAGGGATATTCAATCAAGCATTCATCTATGTCCTCAAAAATATTCTGGATCAGTCTCAGAGCTGCTTGTACCAGTAGTTTAAGGTGACTCTCACATAGCACACACAAGGCAAAAGCAGTGGTTACTAACACATTCCCACCAAGCCAAGACTCTACACAGGGATGAGCTGCAGATGGGCCACTTTATCAGTACAGAAAGTTTAAACGTGTTCTTTTCTAGGCACTGAGAGCACCTCGTCAAGTGAGATTAAGATCACATTCCCTCTTCCCCACAGTGCTCATTTAAGAATATCTTCGTTACATCGGAACTAAGAAAAATCCACCCAAGCCAAGTCGTATGTACAGAGGAATCGGGTCTGGAAATCCTCATCTAAGAACCACAGTAAGTTACTTGTTGTCTCTGAATGAGACAAAAACTTAAAACCGAAAACCACGCAGCTTTGATGCAAGCTCAGCATACAGGTATGGAGTGCTGCACTGTAATTCCACAGTCAGAAGTGTGATGTCAGAATACCCACAGTATAAGATTACATAGAAAGTCACCAAGTTATATTATATTGCTTGTTACCTACCTGTACGCAGTCGGCAATGAGAATCTTGGAGCAAGCAGGAATACTACATCCGGGTCCTAATGTCCATTGCCATTTGTGGTACTACGTTCCTCACAGTTATGAACTGCAGAAATGCTGGCTAAGTGCAGTTATGTAGCAGGCCACTAGTTTAAAGTGTAAATTGCAGTCTCAAACTCCAGCAAGAACTTGCTGCCACAGTAAATGGTTGCCAAGGAGAAGCCAAGAATTTGTCTACCACAAAAATACCACAAAATCTCAAAAGCATTTTCAGTTTCTCATCAGCTGTATAAATGATTAGTGTAATGTATCTACACCAGAAGGTAAGATTATTCTGTATTCATTTCTGAGAAAGTGTGAAGACATATGTATAACGATACCAGTTTCTACTTGCTGCAGTTTTTAGAGCTCCAAGTGTCAAAATGGGCTCAATTTTGATAAAACAAGCTAAATTGCAACAGCCAATGTCCTCCAAGTCCAGTACAAAAATGTTATGTGATCCAGACCATCCAAAAACAGGTCTGACCAGCAAAGCACTCTTCTGAATGATTTTAAAAGATTCAATTATATAAATCTGAGTTTATGAGAAAAAAGTCCAAAACCTCATAGGAACAGATCAAAGGAACATCACTTTCTCGCCTCCCACATTTAGTAACTTTTATCAGATTTTAAAGTTGACATGTTTGCCAGCTTTTAAGACACCGTCTTTAAAAGGTCTTGAAAAGAAGTTGGCTAGTTCATCATATGCCTGTTTAGTACATGCAACTCAAAGCAGAACTTGTTTTAGAAATTCTGCTTATGCAGCTACAACAAAGCCAGATTTAACCAAACTTTCAGATGTTTTGAAAACCGCCAAATCTTTCAATATATTTACTAATCATAGTTTTGCAGCTCAGCTATTTTAATACCTAGCAACAGCAGCTTACATACAAAACAGGGGTACCCAAAGACAAGCTCTGTAAGGTACAAAGACAGCAGCATCCTTCACTCTTCCAAGTTACAGAACTACAAAAGAACATACTTTAGGATATGCACCAGCATCTCTTTTAATAAAGAATGACATGTAATCTGAAAAATAAACTGAAAAAATTAATTTAATGTTCACGTTCAGAATTCCCCACCTCAGACACCTTCACCTTTTGTGGGTGTCCCATGAACACCCTCCAGAAAAGATATTGTTTAGAACCGCTTCAATAATGCAAATTGCATCGATACTGCTCATTTGTAAACTATCCAATACAAGTAACTTCCAAATACTTGGTCTGCAGTTTAGGAACTGCCAATTTGGAATTTCCTCAAGAGCAATTCATTGTTGTAGCATGTTATCAACCCCCAAACTTTTCTGGGTAAACAAAAAGCATTCACCAAACAAGCTGAATCACTCTTTAGTGAGCTTCATGTTCCAAGTCAGTGTTACCTGTATCAGCATTTCCCAACTTGCTATTCTGTCATTTAAGGGGTAACAGGACTTCAAGAGGAATCAGACATCTGTACCCTAAAACCCTGCGATCTGACACTTAAGTTTTACCCATAGGGAAAATTTAGCAGAAAATTTAGAATTAGCCAATGCTTAGCACAAGGAATGGAAAGATATTGGGAAGATTAGAGCTATTCACAGAACTCCAATGGTTGGGGATCATGTGAAGGTACAGCCAAGCTAAGTTTACCTACTTTGTGCCAAGCAGGTTGATGTATCCTGCATTAACACTGAGGTATTTGACACTGGGAAGTCACGTTCCCAGCTCACCTGGTACATTGTAATAATAAGCAAAGCAACTACCTTACCAATGAGTCCAGAATGCTTTGAAATTCTTCTGGGGCTTAATAAAAAGAACAGCAAACTAACGAATTCATCAGATCTTCTACAAAAAGAACCTTAAAGGGAGTTTATTTGCACTGTGTAGTATTAACTCTTAAAACTCCAGATTCAGATACTACTTTTGAAGCATTATCTCCAAACATCAATAATAAAAGAGCGATAACCATCATGCAAGCAAGCTGATTGCTGTATTTAACATACAGGATTTTAGGATTTGCCCACCAGCTACACGATTTAAGAATAATTCCTGCAGTCCCCATAATACAAACGATTGTATTCTGAACTAGGCAGATTAGTCCACTGTTAGCATGAGGACACAAGCAAGTTAACCTTAATCACTCGAGTAACACTTCTGGTCTTTTTGCCAAGCAATTTCAGGCAGGTGTACAAAATGGAACAAGGCCAGATCCTGTAATCTCAAGACAGCTTAAGAGCATATAAATATCACATTAACAATCCTTTAGTTAGGAAGTCAGCCAATACAAGGCATTCTATGAATTTATTTTAAAATAACCATTGCAAGTCTTCTGCTTAAAGTCTTTGAAAGATTCCAAGCAGTAACTGCCAGGGTGGTAAGTGCTACCATCCCACCACCCATAGCTAAAATATGGAATTTATTACTGCACTGCTTGCAGTGAAGCTTTAAATAATGTATCTTACAGCACTTGTAAGATTTCCATTTGCTTCCTTATTGCAGCACAATTACTGCTCAAAAAATCTGCACCTACTGCAAAGTTCGGCTACAATTTAACCCAATCTTTGGCTAGAGAGGCACTATGGGAAGAGATCTCACTCTTCACTGCAGTTCCACACCCTGGTCTAGTCCGACCTCAGCTTGAGGCTCTTGGGTTACTGTGGCAGGTGTGGTATTCGGCCTCCTTTGTTTAACCACGACTGGCAAGAAGAGTTACTACATTTAGTTTTCTATTTATTTGAAGCACAGTAAAAAAAAGGTTGGTACACTTTGGGAATTCAGTGGCACAAGGTACACTGCCATCAAGTCAGGGACGTTATACATCAAAAAAACAGCTAAATTTGATTTTGAAACACTGCATTACATAATTAAATTGTACTCGCCCAAACAGACCACTTACAAATATTAGGTCAGTAAGTTTCTAACATCCATAAAAACGTAGCTTTCTTACTAAAATGCAAGAATTAAGAAGTCGGTGTCTAAACAAGACAGACAAAAACAAACTGGAATGAAACTACAGGTCACATCTAAAATCGGGGCTTTTTGTTTGGGGCTTCATATTCTTCTCTCCCTCTACCATATCCTGCTGGTGTTCCAGGCCCCATTCCTCTAGGACCCTGGCCACCCACGGGCCCCGCACCTCCCTGCCCAAAGCGTTCAGGACGCTATTGGAACAGAATTAACAGTTCATTATAAGTAGTTGATGTCCATGTGTGTTAAGTATATATTTTTAGAAGGTTCCGTAGTCAAGGTTCGTCGATACAATCACCATTGAGCCGATCCACAGGTACCGGGAACATAGAAAGGAAAAAAGGGTAATTTAAAAATTAGTTTATTGTAATACATGCCTTGAGGTATGTTCCCACTTGATGCATTCTCATACATCTGTTACAAAGAACAGATCCTCCCTGCAGTGCTAGAAATGTAAGCATTAGTGCAGATGTGAATTAACAACTTTTCCAAATGAGCTCTAGCAAAATTTTCAACCAAGTTAATGCAAACAGCTTGCAAACGTCTCACCTTTAGTGCAGTAAAAGCTCAGATTACATCACTGTCATTTCCAAATAAGCCTAATGAGAGAATGCAGCTCCGGTTGGCTGAAGCAGGAGCTGACATTCATCAAATGTAACAGAATGCCTACTCACCAGGACTGCCATGTGCTGTCTAGAGACCATGTGCTTTTCAAGATGGGGTTAAGACTACGGTCTGCTGACTAAACTGCAGAGGCCTTTGGCAGTACCAAAACTCATTGTGAGCACTACTGCATTGCAAGAAGAAAAAAAAAAGTGAAAAAAGCTACTGACCAGTGCTTTACCTAACCAACGCAACTGCTCGAGCAAAGACTGGCACTTGTTCAAACCCCACGTACTCCGGAGCTGCTGGTGCTGCATCAGATGCAAAACGTGTTCCAAGCACTCAGTGTTTCCAGTTAGAGCTATGCACAGAGGGTTGTGTGCATCCAGGCAGTATCTCCCTTCCCACCCCACCTTCACCACAAGCTCTTGGAAAATTCACAGCTTAACAGCATTGAAAGGTTTCACACCAAGGTGTAACAGCTAAGCTACTCTGCAATAAAGCAGAGACTGCAGGTCTATTTACTTGTACCTCTAGTTGCATGTACTTCATTCAGTTACTGTATTACTAGGTGTGATCAGCATTCAACCTACAGAACTTACACATTATGAGGTCTAAGAGAGCTTTAAATTTTCATTTCAACCAAGGTTCCCACTACCGAGTCACAGAACAATGGTAAGTGGTTTCTTACAAAAAGTATCTGCAACTGAAAATGCACACTTCAGAGCTCCTGACTTCTGAAAGTCAGCACCCAAGAAAGGAGTTTCACAAATATTATTTAGTTTTTTTCTGCCTAATTCATGGCAGCTTCAGCTCATCTCCAGTTCTGTTTGAAGGTATCAGCCCAGGAACTGTGACAGCATTGTGTGGCAGAGATGTCCAGCCTAAGAAACTCCAGGCAGTTAATCCACCTCACTGTCACACCTTTTGACCAGACCACATTTCAGGTATTACACAAGTTCAACATGCACCTGTACCATGGTTTTCAGGAGAAATATGTACATAGTATCCACCACACACTGCCTAACTGCTCACAGGAAGCTCAGGAACTGCTTAGATATCAGTAGATTATTGAGATACCTTAAGGCCAACAGCACTGTCTACTGAATCAACGATGCTCTCTGAAGTTACCATTCCAAAGATATGGTTCCCCAAAAAGATAAAGCAGAAGATATCTGACAAGCTACTATGGTAGCTCAGCACATTAAGCCAGAGGCCTAAACCCGCCCAAAAATCATTTAGTTCAGCTTGTGCTACAAGTGTACACCCTTTCAGGAGGGTGAAAGCACACTGGTATCGCCACCTAAGCCAACAGATTCCCATCCTGCCCATTAAGCACTTCTGTAATCTACATCCGTGGTGCTTCAGTGTAGGAACACCAAGCAGGCTCCAAGCCCAGTCACACATGTAGTGTGCCAAAATTAGTACAGTTTGGAAACGTACCTCAGAACAGGAGATACGCTGTAGCTTTAAAAGGCTCTACCTTTGTGTCATGCCCAACATGGGAAAACAGATGGGGCTATCATTTCTTTGCAGGACAGGAACCACAAATGGCTACAGTCCAGGATAGCTGGAACATGCCTGAAGCTAAAAACCAGCATTTCTGCTCTTCTACAGCAACATCAGCACAGACTAAGGGATATGCTGTTTACCATGGATTACTTAAATTAATCTGCTGCTGGAACAGACCTGAGCGCAGATTTTCGACTGAACAGCATACCCAGACCAACATGCATCCAGCCTACTTAGGCTTGGAAGGGCCAAAACAGTGTTACACACTGGGAAGGAGAACAAAAAATCTCTCTTGTCCATCAATACAGAACATCAAATTACTGAAAAGCTACCGCATTAAGTATTTTGATGAAATTTTTCAGATTCTCTAGAATTCATAAAAAATCCTTCCAAGCCTTACAGTGACGCAGAATTTCCAAAGTCCAATGAAGTCAGTTAATTGCAAATATGCTTAAGAGCACATTTGAATTCACTTACAATTTTCTGAGTGTGTAAGCTACCATAAAGGTTATCAACTACTCTAGTGCTACACACTGCCACGCTGTCCTGTGTTAAACACCTGACAAGAGAGTCAGCAGTTAACAGTGACATTTCCACAACCATCCAAACACTGGAGAATTCATTCCCAACCACAACAATTCCCTTGTGCTAAGCTAAAGCCACCATAGGATACGTTACCATGTCACTTCCCATCATTGAACCACTCATGGCTGCTTGGCCAACTCCTGGATTAGCTTCATAACCTATGCCGCCACCACCTCCCAGAGGTGGGAATTTCTGGGCTGCTGAAGCATAAGGATCTAAGAGAGAGAAATATATAATCATATTCTGACAACTTCTCAGTTAGCCTAATGAAATAATTACTTAAAAGATTCTTTACCTCCCATGTTCATTGTGGCAGCACCACCCATTCTCATGTCTCGCTCCCTCTGCGTAGAAGAAACAACTTTTACCTTGGATAATCAACCACCAAAATCCAGACTTTTCAGGACACAAAGCACACATACAGCCAACTACTACCACCGTCCCACCACAAACACAGCGCAGTCGCCAACCCAAGGGAAGCAAAACACAGCGACCTTGAAAATACATCAACACAATTCCTGAACGTGGTAACGCATCCCAAACCCGCCATGATGTCACTTACTGGATCCATGTAACCCATTCTACTATAATTCTCTTCCCTCTGTCTTCTCATCTGCTCTTCCATCTCCCGCTGACGGATCATCATCTCCTCCTCCCGCCGGCGACGCTCCTCCTCCTGCCTGGTCACCCCAAAGCAGACTGTTAAACCCCGGGAGTGGAGCACATTGAACACACACCACCATCACTTGCTCCAGCAATATAAAGGCACTGAATGATTACGCTTAAGCAAAAAAAACATACTCTACAATGCTCAAATATTTGAGGAGAAACTTACACAGCTGTTCAATTTCGCAAACACAAACTGAAGCAGCAATGGTGTTTCTTGAAAAATAAAAAACTTTCATATGTAAGTAATTGGGAAAAAAAAAGAATAAATGTAACTTTGAATAAAATCCCATGAAAGCCAAACTAACCTCAGCTGAATTTCCTTGCGTTTCTGCATTTCCTGATTATGGAGTTCTTCCATACGCCTCAGCTCCTCCTGGCGCCTCATGAGGTCTGCAGGAATGAAGCCTGTGAGCAGCTTTTTCACAAGATGTCACATTTTAATTATATCTGAATTAGATCTGCCTCAGCTGCACTGTGGCAGAGAAGTACCTTCCAGTGTCACCGTTGTTACCAATACCCACTGATATAAATATCAAAAAACTACCAGATCCTCTTTAACTCTGAAATTCTCAAGTTCATAGTCAGAAACATAAATTTACTCACTAAACCATTACACAGCCATATATTTAAGCTGGCATTTAAAGCAAAAAGATAGTAAGAATTCAGAGCGAATTACCTTGACGCAGGAGGTTTGCCTGATGCTCATGATAAGCATCTTCCATTTCACTTTCAAGTTTGTCTTTAGCATCTTTCATGTTTTTTGCCACTTGCTCTCTCTGCTGCTTTTCCATTTCATCTAAAGATTTCCATCTCTGGGAATATTCAAATTCAAAACTGCCAGGCTGAGCAAAACGGGGAGGAGTCTCTCTTTCCCTGCAGAAAGGAAGATGCTCAGAGTGGGCAATCCTGGAAACTCAAGGTCAATACAAGATCACAAGCAAAATAACTGAATAATCAGGGAACATCAAGGGCGACCTGAGAATACCTGACAACTATGGGATGGAGAACTAGCTGTGATGAAGTGCTGCATCTTACACACTGAGACAACAGCACTGGATACAAATAATTATCATGGCATATATGGAGACTCCTGCACTGTCACATCCAAGCAAATCTTCAGAGTGCTACTGCTTGTTCACCTCATTCTTAACTGTCTTTAGACACTTCACTGCTGACAACTCCAGGTGCAAAACCACAAGACAGGCCTTTGCCCAAGCAGGCACAACCGAGGTGGGTTTTCCCAGTGCCAAAACACTCTGTGTCAAAGGCAAGTAACAGCCTTCACTTTCACCTAAATAGTTCTCAAAATGCCTGAGTGCCAACAGTTTGTTTTGTCATATGAAGAAACTGGAACTTAAAGTTCAGTAACTAATGGAACAAAACTACCAAGTTCAAAAGCTTTCTGTACATTACCAATATAAAGTATTTCAACATTTTGGAACGCTGTATTAATCCACATTCTTCTCCAAGCTGCCACTAAACCACTAACAATTTTTGATCAAAGCAAGGAATTCTGAACACTTTCTAGGCCAAACAAGACTGACTGGATCTCCCTCCCTGCACTCCCTTTTGTGATCTGGGAAAATATAAAATTCCTACAACAAACAGGTTTACTATACAGATTCTAACACAAACCTGCTGTTTCAGAAAAGATTTCTCTTTAATACTCCTCTAGACTCTTTGTTCCTTTATGCCAGTAGTCAGCTCATAAATCCACATGCAACAAGTTTATACTAATCATGGAATGAGTTAAAATTTCACTTTATTTCTCATTTCAAACCATGAATGTAAATTTCCAAATTCCCCATGGGATCATCAACCCGAGATTTGCCTTAAGGGAGATGACAGCTCTCAACAATAGCATGAAACAGTTCAAGTCTGATTTTTCCAGTTTCTACATACATCAAACCATCTGTCGAGCTGCTATTTCTTTGTAATACAATGTAGAAAACTGCTTGTGTAACACTTGGTGAATACACTAAACAAATCATTATGTTACTTTAAACTACGAACAAACAAAACCCCCACGAACTGGAAATACAACCGAAAATCTAAAGCCTGTTACTGAATAATTTTCCATATTCCTCGGTGCCAAGGACAATACTACTTAAAACATCACTGATACCCTCTTTATATCAAAAGATAGTGCCTACTTTTGATACATCGGATTCTTCTGAGCAAGCTTTTCTGGAAGACCATCTTCATCATCCAGTTGTTCCAACGGTTCCACAATAACCGGCCTGGGAGTGCTGAACAGAAAATACTCATTTTACTCCTCTAAAAGCCTTTATTCTGAGAAACTAGAATCCTACAGTCTTTATTCAGCTTAAAACTAAAAAAATCCTGGCAAAGTACTTACGTTGTCAACAAAAACACCCCCTCAGTACACCGTTCAAACGCTTTCCTTGCAGCTGGCTTTGATGCAAACTCAACAATGCCTTTTCCTGTTGATCTACCTCGATCATCTACAATCACAACAGCTCTTTCCACCGGACCGAACTGGGAAAAAGCTTCCTCGAGCAACTCGTTGGACACGTAGGGTGAGAGGTTCCGCACCGACAGGGCAGCGGCATGAGTGGCAAAGCGAACGCGGAGCTGCCGGCCCCTCATGGGGGTATCGTCCAACTCTGCCTTTGCGATTTCCGCAAGAGCTCTAGATTCCTGGGGGAAGTTCAAAACCCAGTTTTAGAAAACTAAGTTGTACATCACCACACCGCGAGGACGAAACGGAACAACACATAACATGAATGCCTACCAATTTAATGAATCCAAAGCCTTTCCCCTTGTTGATAAAAACCTCTCCTGGCTCCCCATATTTGGCAAACAGTCTTTTAAAGTCTTCGTCTGTGATATCAGCAGGCAAATTCCCAACAAATAACCGGCAGCGCTGTGTGTACGTCTTCTCCCCGGGTCGCCTCAGGAGAGAGAGGTTCGCTTTAAACCCCTACAAAGAATCAGACCAGTTCGAGCCATCACTGGGTGCTGCACACCAAGCTGCGGGGAGCCCTGAGGACGCCCGGGAAACCCAAACCGCAGCCCCGGAACCGCGAGGGGCACCGCGAGGAGATCCAAACCGCAGCCTCGGGACCGCGAGGGGCACCGCGAGAAGATCCAAATCATAGTACCGTGCCCCCGCGAGGGGAACCTCGAAGGAACGCAAACCGCAGCCCCGGGACCGCCCCGACACCCGCGACCGCTTGGATCCCGCTGAGGCGCCGTCGCCTCTCCCCCGCTCCTCCCCTCAAGATGGCGGCGCGGGCGCGCGGAGCCGCCGCCATCTTGTGCCTGAGGGATGTTGGGGGTGGGGAGGGGGCCCGTGACTCACTTCGTCCGACAGCTTCTCGCTCCTTTCTCCCGAGCCCTGCTGTGCCCCGAGGCTCTGCTGGCCCTGGTGCTGCTGCCCGCGGCCCCGCGGCTCCCCGCCCGGCCCTCCGCGGTGCCCCGGGCCGCCCTTGTGGGGCCCCTGCTGCGGGCCGCCCGGCCCCCTGGGGCCGC
>VWZT01014224.1:42297-53160 GCA_013397055.1 Pachycephala philippinensis | reverse complement strand
CCGGCGGCAAAATGGGGGGTCGCGTTCGCTCTTTTGTGTGACAAGCCGGGCAGGGAAGCACTAAAAAAGAACCCTAATCTGGGAACAGCGATCCGCGGTTTCCAGACTCCCTGGGAATGCAGGACACGGCTTGGTGCGAACATAAAGCGACGCCAATTCCCCAAAATATACCCGGTGCATTCTGAGGTGAAAAATAAAGCAGCTGTACCAAGTCCATAGTGGTTACAGTCCCGACATTCCATGTTCTATTACAGAAAACAGGCCAAAAGCACATTCCGTCTCGTTAGTGTCCCTGGTTTCAGCAGTGCCGCACGGGAGACACAACATGACTCCAGCACTACGTTTTTATACCTTCCCTTCACCAGTGTTTCAGTCCATCCCCCTCTCAAGCTCCCAAGAATGTTTCACATTCGCTTTCAGGTCTGAAAAAAAACCAGAAATAAACCCCGTGAGAAACCCAAGGGAAAGTCCCATGTTAATTGCACAGACCTGGAACTGTGGCAGTGCTGTGGTAAAACATCATCAATCCCATAAATATTTCTGACACTCTGGGGAGCTCAGAGGCCAGTTTCATTCTCCATTGAATCATGGAATCACAGAATAGTTTGGGTTGGAAGGGACCTTAAAGACCATCCTGTTCTACCCCCTACCATGGGCAGGGACACCTTCCACTGTCCCAGGCTGCTCCAAGCCCTGTCCAGCCTGGCCTTGGACACTTCCAGGCATCCAGGGGCAGCCACAGCTTCTCTGGGCACCCTGTGCCAGGGCCTCCCCACCCTCACAGTGAACAATTCCTTCCCAATATCCCACCTAACCCTGCCCTCTGGCAGTGGGAATCCATTCCCCTTTGTCCTGTCATTCCAGGCTCTTGTAAATTGTCTCTCCCCATCTTTCCTGTCAGCTCCTTCAGGTACTGAAAAGAATTAGGTCTTCCCAAAGTCTTCTTTTCTCCAGGCCGAACAATCCCAATTCTCCCAGCCTTTCCTCGCAGGAGAGCAATAAACCAAATTTCCCTGTGGCTTTATATTATTTTAAATAAAAAGGAGCCACAGATTGAGCCTGGTCCCAAATCAGTGGTGGCTGTGGGAATTCAGCCACTTCCAAGCACTGCAGGATGGAAACTCCACGTTGTTTTAAAATGGATTCTGACCGTGGCCCTGCTGCCGGCAGTGAGTGTTTCCACCACGAGGTGTCTCAGAGGTTAAATCACTACAAGAACAAATTTGGGACTGCCTCTTATCACACACAAACAACTGGCATCGTCTCGCTGTCATGTCTGGTTCTGCTTCTTCAGGAAACAAATAATGTGGAGTGGAAAAGGGTTGAGTTTGTTGTGTCTTAAGAATAAGTGAACTGTATTTTAGGGAGCTACTAATTTTTATCATTCTTCCAAAGAAATAAAGAGTATAATTCTACTCCTAATTCTGCAAAAATCTGCACTACAAAAATCAGAACAACAGAAAAAGGGAGGGGCAGCTCTGATCTCTGCTCTGTGTGACCAGGGACAGGACCCAAGGGAAGGGCTGGAGTTGTGGCAGGGGGAGGTTAGGTTGGTTATTAGGAAAAGTTCTCCCCAGAGGGTGCTGGGGCACTGCCCAGGCTCGCTAGGGAATGGTCACAGCCCCAAGGCTGCCCGAGCTCCAGGAGCGTTCGGACAACGCTCCCAGGCACAGGGTGGGATTGTTGGGATGTCTGGGCAGGACCAGGGGTTGGACTTGATGATCCTTCTGGGTCCCTTCCAGCTTGAGATATTCTGTGATTCTATGACTCTATGAAAAATCTGTACAACAAAAATCTGTAGAATTTATCCAAAGTCCACAAAGTGGCTTCGAATTTCTCCAGGTCTAGTAGAGGCCAGGGTAAGAGTCTATGTTTTGCAGCTGCAATATGTGTTTATCCTGGTCTTCAAATCAAAGAAAAACTGATGCCTGAGCAGAACTTGAAGTAAAAACGACTTCTGTTAACAGTCACCTGTTTTGTAAGTGTTCGTGCTGGGCAGTTTGCTGGTTCATATAAAAACAAACACTGAGGAAGAAAGCTTGGAATGTTCTCCCCAGTATGTTCCACTGTAAACAAACACATCTGAGACTGGAAATTCTCTGTGACACCTGGGGTAAGGGTTGAAGTATTTCTCCATCCTTCACACTGATCTGTTTATTGGGATGTTCAGTGCATACATACATTAGTTCAGTTTAATAGGGGCCATTGAGAGAAGGACAAAAGGAAGAACTCCAGACCTGACTCGCCGTCAAAATATTAATCTATTTAAAAATAACACTAGTGTTACTACTTCTGAAGATTTTTCATACTGTACAACTGATCTAGAAATTGAATTAAGCCGTGGTAAGAAGCAGTCCATGACTAATAAGGAAAAAACCTGTAGCAGCCTTAGAGGAATATGACAGAGGGAATCAGGCTGACGCAGAGGTGCCCAAAGTTCTGAATGTCTCAGCTGCCACGAGCACAGGATAATCCTCAGGTAATCCCTGTGTGGAGCTCAGCAGGTGATTGATTTAGATAATTTTTTTTCCTAAACTATTTCCTCCTCTTATAAACATAAACACAAGACTGGCAAGGAGAAATCTGAATTATCTCTGTATTATTAATTGCAGATTGTAGGAGGAAGGAGCAGCGTGTGTCCAAACTGCTAATTAGGAATAATTACCCCATGAGGTTCTGTAAGTGTCCCAAGTACAAACAAACACAAATCCCACTAACATATCTTCCCACTGAAGAAGCAATTAAATGTTGTGAGGAGATGCCATGTCTGCACTCCCTGGGCATTCCCTGGACAATTTTGACCAAGAAGAAAGCAGTTTAAGGGCTGTGTGCACAAATTCCAGTATGTCCCAGAACTAGAGGTGCTCAGGAATTTTAAGAATCAGGAAGCAAAGGGAAGAGTGGGAAGAGAGAGCAGAGCAGGGAGGCACCCACAAGGTGCCGAGTAGAGTCCTTGCCGTGCTGCAGGCTCTCCTAAACCAAGTGTGTGGAACACTGGGGTAAACCTGCCTGGAGGAATAGGGATTCCTGCAGAACATTTCATCATTCTGGGGCTCACCATGGTGTCATGAAGAAATATCATGTTTGCTAAAGGAGAAAGCAAAATGCCAACAGCATCACCTGGTACCCGAAGCTGAGGCAGGATGACAGGAGTGGCCAAGAACTGCTGTGGTGGCTCTTCAGCTCACAGCAACTTTCCTGGACACTCAGTGATGAGGGTTCTCCTCTCCCTCCAGCACTGTTTTCACCTCTTCTTGAACACAGATTAAATCTGCTCTCCAAGAGGTTTTCCCTCTATACTGTGACTAATATGCCTATAGGCTTAAAAATAGAGAGCTCTGAGATTGGGAAATTCTGTGACTTGACAAGATCACACAATCTGGATAAACTGGTCTTTCCCTCCTCTTGCTGCCTGTGTCTCCTCTCTCAGCAGTAGCTGCACTGCCAATGGGCAGAGTGATCCTTGGACAGTTGAGCACACCAACACTGTCTTCCAAGAGTCTCCAAGAGCCCTCCCTTCCCAGTGATGTTAATTGGAGTTAAGGACGCTCGCTGCCTTGCAGGAACACTCAGCACAGTTGTACGACAAAGCTGTCAATCCAGACATGTCCTTGAGCTGTGGAGCTAAATGAGATAGACATAACTAGAATTCATCCCACTGCCCTACAGTTAACAGTATCCATGTCATCTATTAAGAGAATTTAATTTTCTATGGTTTTCGACCATAAAGAATTAAATTTTGTATTTCTTCGATTAAGAGAATTT
Source organism: Pachycephala philippinensis (assembly GCA_013397055.1). Taxonomy (NCBI): domain Eukaryota; kingdom Metazoa; phylum Chordata; class Aves; order Passeriformes; genus Pachycephala; species Pachycephala philippinensis. Next base: position 49,395 of record VWZT01014224.1, on the reverse strand, counting down.
AAAACTCTGTCACATTTTGTCACCTGCTGGCCACAGTCCTTTAGATGCAGCCCAGAAAGCCAGCTGTGCCCCGGGCTGCATCCAAAGGAGCAAGGCCAGCAAGTTGAGGGAGGGGATTCTCTCCCTCTTCTCCTCTCTGGTCAGACTATCCTGGAATACTGCATCCAGTTCTGGTGCCCCCAGCACAACAACATGGAAGTGTTGGTGCAAATCCAGAGGAGGGACATGAATTTAATAAAGGGATTGGAGCACCTTCCCTATGGAGACAGCCTGGGCGAGCTGGGGCTGTTCAGCTGGAGAAGAGAAGGTTGTTTGGAGACCTCACAGCACCTGCCAGGATCTGCAGGGGCCTCCCGGAAAGCTGGAGAGGGACTCTTGATAAGGAACTGGAGTGACAGGACACAGGGGAATGGCTTCCCACTGAAGAGGGGAAATTAAGTTTGATATATGGAAGAAATTCTCCCTTTTGAGGGTGGGTACAGGTTGCCTAGAGCAGCTGTGGCTGCCCCTGGATCCCTGGCAGTGTCCAAGGCCAGGTTGGACAGGGCTTGGAGCAACCTGGGAGAGTGGAAGGTGTCCCTGCCCATGGCAGGGGGTGGAATAGGATGGTCTTTAAGGTCCCTTCCAACCCAAACTATTCTGGGAATCTGTGGCAATAAATATGTGGCAAGAATGGGATGTAACTGTTACAGAGAATCCTGTTCTTCCTTCTCATGGAGAGACAAGCAGGGAAACAGATACACCAACTCTGCAAAATCCCAGCAGTTCTGAGCTGAGCTCTGGTTAATGTTTGGCTATGCATGGAATGTCAGTGGGGCAGAAGGGAGTAGACTCTCAATGCTGTATTTCATCAGGCTGCCATGACTTTCTCAAAAATCTAAAGCCAGGCAAGGTCTTCTCCATATATATTTTTTTAATCCACTGCTATTTCCGAAAAACAAACTCACACAAAAGGGAGAACAGCAAATCAAAACCATTCTTTTTTCATAACACAAAAATGGTGGAAATATTAAAATAAACAGTCTTTTTCTGCATTTGGAAAAAGTGATGTAGTGACAGCACAAATTCAGGATGATATTAGAAAGCAGCAACCAGAGTTTGTGAGTGGGCAGTAATTTCCAATAAAGATTTGAGAGGAGGTCTCCAAACAACACAAATGGCCAAAGAATCCCAGAGGTTATTTGTGTCATTCTTCAGTGACTCTCAGAAGACAAAGATAAAATTAATCCTGCTGGAACATCAGGCACTTGAAGAGACTTCCCAGGGGATTACTGGTCTGACAACCTGACATCTATCCCAGACCTTGAGCACAATCAGATTTTGCGGAAGTCTGACAGTTCTCTTTTTGAAAATTAGTTTTGGCATCTTATTATGGCAAATAATACTCTCTAAACATCATGGTATTACGATGTCTAGCAGAGCCTGCAAGCAGTCTGAAATGTCTCGTGTATGTTTTACTGTTCTCACCCTGTCCTACTCCAGGGGCTCAGAGGCCACAGCTTGGTGCCAGCATGAACTCTCCCACTGCTAAAGGACCACGGGGCTGTCACAAGGAGGAGGTTTGCTTGGGGTGGGAGTTTGGATTTTCTTCAGGGAGACAAGAGCAGATAGAAAAACAGAAGGAAAGACCCCAAAACTAAGAGAAAACTCACATTTCCTCTCTTCTCCTTCAGCAGGAGAATCTGCCATGAACCAGCTACAAAACTTCTGTTACTATGAACTAGATTTCTGCTAGAAAAACTTTCCAATTAATCTGTCCTGGTAGCACAAGCAAGGCATGAATATAGCTGGAAAATAAATAATGACTGTATAAGAAAACCAAGTGCAACAAAGAGAAATTTTCTGCTTGCTCTTATGGCAACCTCCACCTGCCAACCTACTGTGGATGAGATGCACCTATGTCCCAAGAGGGCATTGAGCTGATGGTCTACAGTTAAATAAGAAACTCAGTCCTCTGCCTGGGTTTTGTGCTTCTGCAATAAAATTTTTTCAACAGATCACCCAGTACAGAAAATAAGCTTCAAAATTGTGCACTGACTATTTTTAAGGCTCCAGAGTAAGAAAGATACAGAGTCCCTGATGCAGAGCAGCATCAGCTGTTTGTAACACAGAATTAGCTATAAAAGTCTGCATCCCACATCTGCACATTGGTCACTGTCTGTTTAAATATTTCATGATGTGTGCAATTAAGTTCCTTCCTCCCTATTGACTCTGACTTCAGAAATCCAAATCTTGACCTATGTTCTGGGCTTGTTTTCACATTTGCACAGTGACAATGAATCAAAACAATTTCTTTTGTACTTATAACCAGATTCACTTTGGGGAGCTGAGAGCTGCCATATTTGGTGTGCAAAAACTGCTGTCTGGCATGTTTGGAAACAAAAGCCTGTGTTATTGAGACTTAAAAAGAGGATGCAAAATAGATTTATAATTATTGTAATTAGAATAAAAGCATGATTGCACTGAACTCAAATCCTGGTCCAAATTTCATACACATGCACAAACCATCCAAACAGAAATTAACTTCATAATTAATATTGGATCATTCCTATTACAAAAAAGGCACTATTAATTATTGATGATGCTTGTGCTTTTCCCGAGCTGTTTCCATTTTTTCCCCTCCGGTTCATGGAGTGCTGGGGGTAATGCAGTGTGTACAAATAAATCCCTCAGAGGTGTGTAAGTTACTCCACGCTCCTGCATGCAGGAGGACCTGCTCCTGGATGTTCTTATCAAGCAGAATACAGAGGGGCATTTGTTTGCACGAGCAGAGCTAGAATATTCTCTTTAGAGTTCAGCTTCCTCCTTTCATCCCACCCACCACCAGACACTTCCTGACATTTCTCCTGCAGGCAGAGCAAGGCAACTGCCTTTTTTTTTTTCCTTTTTCAACGGCTGCTCCTTCAGTTATCTGTGGGTGGTGGGGGAAGGGGATGTTATCTCAACAGCAAACACAGCCAGAGCAAGTCTGGGAATGAGGGGGAGTTTCAGGATGGAAATAGGCCCCTGCCAGCCCTCCTGCGTCTGTGTCTCTATGACTAAGCATTTGCTTTTTAAAACTTGGCTTTTCTCTTTCCTTGATCCTTGTTGTTTCCAAGCCTCCTGTTCCCCTTTGTCCTGGCAGCCCCTGACATCACCAGCGCCAGGGAAACGCAAATCCCACCCAGCACGTGGAGGGACAAAGCCAGAGCAGCCCCTGAGCTGGGACACAAACCCACATCCTCACTGCCCCCAGGTCTGCCCCGTCTGCTCGGGGCCCAACAGGAGACACCACTGCAATTGTTTTTCCACTGAAATATTCCCTGTATTTTCTTACAGCGTTACAGCCCTGCCTCGGAAGAGTTTGCAGTATGAGAGCACCTAAAATTAAGAGGTGTCCACGGTTTTACCCATCTCTGGGACAGAAAAGGCCACTGGCTGCGCATCTACACCTCTCTTCTCAATCTGTGACAACAACACGGACAAAGAAGTGCCTAAAGCACCACATGGTTTAGTGGTGAATGTGGTGGTGGTACTGGGTTGATGGTTGGACTTGGTGATCTTAGAGGTATTTTCCAACATTAACAATTTCATGATTCTTTGTGGGTACAACATCTGCAACAGCCATGTTTTCCTCCGCCCATCTCCCAAAGCTGTCCTATTTGGATGCTCACTGGAAAGGAAACAAGATTATTTGTTGTTGTTAATCTGGGTTTGGCCCAAAACACACAGCAGGGCTGTTCCACCTGCAGCTGGAATTCTCTGCAGAGACCCTGTGCTGGAGCAGAGGCAGGAGTGCCCAGCCCCAACCCACAGGGCTGGCAGGTTTTCAGGAGTGCCCAGCCCCACTCTGTGCAGCTGGCAGGTTTTCTGGGTGATCTATATTCAGCTGTGCATGCCCGTGGGGATGTGCAAAGATCATTCATCCAGTTCACTGAACTGCAACCTGCATGTGGAGGGGGTTTCGTGGTTCCTTTTTAAATGTCACTGGTTTAAAGAGGAATAGTCTCACGCAGGATTGTGCAGCAGATTGGAATATGGGCACTCCAGGGGTGAATTAAAAAGCAATTCAAAAACAATAGTGTGGAACAATCTTATCTTTTCCCTGCCTTATCCAGGCGTTTATCTTGGTCTGTTCTGCAGGAGTCATCACCACATTATCTGTGTATTCTGCAGTGTCTTTTTTAGCCACATTAGTACACAGACAGTTCATGCAGGATCACAGAATCATGGAATGCTTTGGGTTGGAAGGGACCTTAAAGCCCATCTTGTTCCACCCCCTGCCACGGGCAGGGACACCTTCCACTATCCCAGGATGCTCCAAGCCCTGTCCAGCCTGGCCTTGGACACTTCCAGGCATCCAGGGCCAATCACAGCTTCTCTGGGCACCCTGTGCCAGGGCCTCCCAATGCTCGCAGGGAGCAATTCCTTCCAAATATCCCACCTAACCCTGCCCTCTGGCAGTGGGAAGCCATTTCCCCTTTGTCCTGTCACTCCAAGTCTCTCTCCATCTTTCCTGTTGTCCCCTTCAGGTACTGGAAGGCCACAATCAGGTCTCCCCAAAGCTGAGCCAACAACACCCAAGAGTCAAGAGTAAGCCGGGTCTGAACAAGCTGAAGGATGTCCTGCTCTGGTTCCAACACCCTACAGAGAATGGGCTTGGATGTCTCAGACCACACCAGGGTCGGTCTGGTTTTAAATGGTGGCTCTCACTGTCACCCGCTCGTCTGTCCATCACAGCACCAGCCTCAGCAAACCTGCAGCAGGCAGAGATTTCAACAGCACTCATCTGATTTATGACCTGTTCTAGTGACAGGATCTATTTCTCACAGAATACTTTGTATAGTGGTCTGAAAGCATTTTCTGTTGGATGTTGAAAGATCAGATATTTCCATCACTCCCTAGTTTACTTAGGAGAACCACGCAATGACACTGAGATGCCTGCTCCCATCAGAATGCTTGAACAAGTTCATTTTATAGGATAAATGATACAATGCCATGGCGATTCACAATGTAGCCCCAAGAAGTTACAGATACTATGGAAATTGCCCCAAGAAGTTACAGATACTATGGAAATTCACAATGTAGCCCCAAGAAGTTACAGTAGTTTTGTCGAGCCTTGTGACACAACCAGAGTTCTCGTGGTATTTGAGGTTATCCTGAGTGGCTGCACATTTGGCATTGAGATAACTTGAAAACAGAGATTTAGTCAACACAAAAACACACAATTTCTAAACTTCAGCCTGAAAACACGAAGGCAGCCTTTGCAATGCCTCAGAAACCAGAGGGCAAAAAGAAAAAGAAAGTTTATTTTCCTAGATAACTTAATTCCTAAACCAAACTCATCTTTTAAGGTCTTCCTCATACTTGAATTTCTCCATGTTTTTGTTAAATTAATAAATATTTATTCTTTATTATATTTATTATTTAGTAAATTTATTTCTGTCTCTATTTTCTGTCTTCCTAGAAAATCCCGTTCAGAAATTTGTGCATTTTCAGCTGGTCCACAGCACATCTGTGCTGTGACCCACATGCTTTTGGGACACCTGTGTGTTCATGGTGGCCTTTTGTGCACAACACCTGGGGAACTCTGAAATGTGCAGCCCTATATTGAGAATATTTTAGAATTCCTAATTCTTAAAAAAATTACATTCCTATTAATTTTTTTATTGTTACTGTATTTTGTTTGCATTAAAAAGAATAAAATATTCATTTTTTTCATTTGTAGCTATCTAAAGATAAAATTATTTTTAAAATTACTATAAAATTTCACATCAGGCTCGCAGTTCACATCTGACATCTTTTGCCATTAAAAAACTTCAAATTCTTTGAGAAATTTTACAAAACGACTCATCAATTAGAATTATTCTAGATTTCAGGATAAGGATTATTTTAATTTAGACTTGAGGATGAGGATCATTGCATAAGTGAAAAGCACTATTACATTATCACATTAATTATCTTTCTGTCCTTGGAATGCCATGATTTCTAAGAGAAACCTGACAGGATTTCCTAAATGAATCCCAATATTCCTTATCAAGCATTTCAGGCCAGCTGAAGGACAGTGTTTATATAAGGATCACTTCAGTCACCACTGAAATGCAGCTGCTGCTCAGCACCAGCCTTTAATCGTGCAAATCAGATAAACTGGGAAGTGGAGATTTCCTTTAAGACCAAGTTTTAATTAGCAGATAAATTATTTAATTATTAAAAAGACAGGAACACATTGTCCTTATCAACTTGTGGGTGCTGGGAATGTCCGACATTGCTCACAACAAAAAACTGAATAACCTGTATCTCATACATAGTTTCAAATGTTTTCTTAGTAAGCCATCAGTGTTCATTGGCTGGAAGTTACATAGTTGTCTTTTAATTAGTGTTCTGTCTTCTATTGGTTAATGATTCTCTTGCTTCTCGTGATAATTAGTGCCATGCTCAATGTTTCTCTTCTTTTGGGTTGGTGGTTTCTTGGGTCAGTGGTCCATGAGCTGGTGGTTGTGATCTCCCCCTGCCAGAATCACCCTTTACGCAGCTGGAGTTGATTCAGCACAATTGCCAGGTTGGGTTATTAATTTGTTCCTTATCTTGGCAGTTCTGCCAGGTGTCTTTGTGGCCCATCAATTGCACATTCCCTGTGTCCACCATCAGTGGTACATCCTTCTCCCCAAGCTTTGTTAAACTCCCTCTAGGTCTGACATCATGAAGCATGTCCAGGCCTAAAACTTAACAAGGCAGCTCTACCAACAACTTGTTTTCCTAACACCTGGACATCACTAACAGCTTGTGAGCTGCTATTTGTCCCACAGATTAAATCTCCCTTCTTGTTGATGAGGCTTGAAAACACACACGGATCAAACATCACAGAACATCCTTAAGAAAATTTTTACATATTCCACATTTTGCAACAGTACCAACAAATGTTAAATTCAGTAAAAAATTACTTAATTCAAACTGAATTAATTCACGAATGGCGTAGCAGAAGCAGGAGAAGCAGAGCAGGTGAGGTGGGCGCCATGGGGGCGCGGGACCGTGAGGGCGGTGCTGTGGGCTGGCCGTGCCGCGCGGGCCCTCACCCCGGCGGCGCGTGAGGAGCCAAAAAACCACCGACCACCTGCCGCC
>VWZT01014224.1:0-41957 GCA_013397055.1 Pachycephala philippinensis | reverse complement strand
GGGCGCGGGGGGCGCGGGCGGGGGCGGGATGCGGCGGGCGAGGCGCGGCCCCGCCGGGGGTCCCGGGGGCACCGAGCCGCACGAGCTGCCTGGCCCCAGGCCGGCAGCGCTGCCCCTCCGGCCTCGGGGCCCTTCAGCTTCCTCTCCCCCAGGACGGTGTCCGGGCATCATCGCCATGAGCGTCTTAGCATCACTTAAATAATAAACTTGAAGCTAACCAGGAGCTGTCGTTACCGTCCGTCTCCTTGTTTAAAGCACGATGTCCTTGCTGCTCCTCTTTATTTCAGTTGTCCATGTCAGGCCAGAGTGAGTCAAGATGGCAGCACCATCCAGTTCTTGGGTGCTCAGGCTGTAACCGGTGTGTGACTTCTGTTAACCATGGCCATCCCAGGACTTGCCTGTAACCCTTGTGTGACTTCCGTTAGCTATGCCCCTTCCAGGACTTGGCTGTAACCCTTGTGTGACTTCCATTAGCCATGCCCCTTTCAGGACTTAGCTGTAACCCTTGTGCCAGTACATTTAGCCGTGCACATCCCACCTCTTGGTCCTTCGTTGTCACAACTTGGGCCATCATTGTCACCTCTTGGTCTGTAAGGACATGTCCGTACTCATCTGTTTGGAATCATAGAATCATTAAGGTTGGAAAACACCTCCAAGATGATCAAGTCCAACCTTACTTGAAGAATTACTTCATCTCTTAAACCAGTGGAAGGTTCTTTGCGGCCAATACTTTGTAGCTGTGAAGGAACCACGGGTGAATGTTTTAAGCAGTGATGAAAATAATCTTGCTATGAGTCCAGTCCCCTTTCTTGCACACACGCAGTGTTTGGTTGAAAGCTTTCTGCCAGGAATGAGGTTACATCACATTTGTGCTTGTGTGGAAGAGTCCATAGCCCACTACAGGACTGAGCTGTCCAGTTCCCTTTTCCCAAAGATGAAGAAGCTTTCCCACTCTCCAGCCTTGGGAAAGACAAGAGCAGAGGCTCAAATTTTCCACTGGTGCACGGGAGAGAAGTTTACTTGCAGGATTTGACCTCCCAGGGTCTCACTGGGTGAGTTGTGTAGATGTCTGACTACTCTGCAGTTAGGGAATGAACACCATCTGTGAATTCCTCAGACCTGTGTCTTTCGAACACTTTATTTACAGGCTCCAGGAATTTTGTGGAATTGCTCACAGATAGTACATAAACATGCAGGTCTTTGGGGGAATCAAATATTGGCTAGCTGCAAGGAGTTCGAAGGGACATGGCTGCATGTAGGACAGTAACTCGAGAAATCTTGAATTAAACTTCATTGCCAGTGATTGAAGTGTTAGTGGACATAAGGAAACACTTCTACATCATGACGACAGTCAAGTGTTGGAGCAGGTTACTCAGAGGTCTGTCCTAATGCCTCTGGTCTCTTCGTGCTCATTGCCTTGACACTCTCCATTTATCTGTAGAGTTACTTGGTGTCACCTGAAGAAAAAGACAACGTTGCCTTTTTTCTTCTCAAGCTTGTCAGTTATCCACTGAGGGATACCGAGTATCATCCAGTTAATATCATCTTCATTGGTCTCAGGGAAAATGATTTCTCTATCCGTTGTCTAATTATTCCCTGGGTGCCAAGTCTGGAAGTCTCCATCAGTTATTGCTCTGCATGTCCCTGTAGGTTATGGAAAGCTTCCCGTGCTGTTGGCATTGACAACGTTCTCTGCTCCTGTTAAGTAGAGAACTTCTTCAGTAAAATTTAGGAATGATCCAGGAAAGTGGTGTTGCCCTGGGCAAGTAAGTTAGGAAAGAGGAAACACAACTTGCCAGTGAGGCATCATCCCAAAGCCAGTTTTGCGCCAAGATATTCTTGAGGAACATGGGGAGAAGTGAATCCTGGGCTGCTCCAAAGGCTGATGGAGCCTGTGAAGAGTGAGATTAGCAAGCTGTAAATCCAGCACACAGAGATCTCCTAACAATTAATGAGGTCATGGAAGACCTGCATATTCCAGTTCTCTTCCCCACAGTGGCCCAGTTCCCATTCTACAGGAGGTCATGATTTTGGATTCTTCCAAGTCTTGTGCCTGAGGCATAACAAGCATTTCTTATAAAAATTATTCTCCTTTGTGTGGAGAAAATAAAGACTAATTTAATGATTTCTTGAGACAGGAGCTTAGCAATTGGTGGTGTTTTCAGAATTGTTCTTTTCAGTATTAGAATCTTTTGCAATTATTCCAGAAGCACAAACACTGAAACTGGCGTGTTTCAAATCCCGTGAATAAGCAGTCACCATCTTTTAACTCAATCCAGGAATGAGCAACAAACTAAAGAATAAAGTTTTTGCCAGTCTAAGACTGACAGAAGTTTGTATAATTTGATTTTTAATAGTTTTGGTAAGTTTTCATGTCTAAATTGTTTTAGAGCGGGTTAATTTCTGCCCTAAATCAAAACTGTTTTATATGCCAAGGAAAACATTTAGCATATTTAACTTTCAAATTTACTATATAAGATCAATATTAACTTGAAAGATGTCTGCTAGTATGTTTTTATGTAGTTTATAAAAATATTTATGGCAATTCAACTTTAATTTGTGTATACTATTGTCTTGAACAGTTAATTGTTTTGACTGGAATGTTCATTTATTTACAACAGTTCTCTATAACCCCTTGGACTAGACAAGACAATTTGGGCTGTACAGAAATCTGACACTTGGGCTCTCTTTCGGAAATTAATTTGGTGTGAACAGGTGAACACTTGGGTGTCCACATCAATAAAACAGTTGTTTGCAAAAGATTTTTAATTTTGCATGATTGCAATTAAAAATTGAAGGAGATCATCTCATTTAGAAAGTTTTGTTGCTGAATTACCCCAGAATGGTACAAAGATGATGAAAATGTTTCTCTTCCAAGGCTTGGGCACCTTTCAAAGGATGTTTTGATGTCAGAATCTTTGAATTCTCTTTCAAAAATAAGCATAATGGATCTCAGGCATTTACATTAAGACTTTTCACATTGTGTAAAATACAGAAAGTTAAGTTGTCTCTTTGTGGCCACTTCAAGGCCCTTTGCATGATTAGGATCGTGGAATTTAATTCTGAAATCACTCGCAATGTTCTTGAAGTGGTTATCTCAACTTTTCTCTCATTTGGGGTTGGAACTGGATGATCTTTAAGGTCCCTTCCAATCCAAACCATCCTGTGATTCTGTGATTAATGACACTTGTATCCCATCATTCTTTCCAGACATTCCAACGGCTGTTGGCCTTTCCCTAAATAAGTCTTACAGGAGGTTTTCTCTCACGAGCTTCAAGGTTTTCTGTCAGTGACTGACTCGGTTCAGATGATTTCCATCATCCATTCCATGAGTGTGGTAAAGGCCTAAGAGCTCTTGGACCTCACTTGTGCTGTTGCTTGTAACACTTGTTCTCTGGGATGATCTAAACTCTTCAAAGAAGGTTTCTGCAGCAGAGAATTTGAGGACATCAGCAGAATTGGGGGTGCTCTCAGTGTCCATCCTCTTAGCCTGTGTTCTGCCTGTAGTGCCATTCTCTATTCCTCTGGAAGTGCTCCTCAGAAATTTCAAGGCAAACAGAAAGTTCAAGAGACTGGAACTTGCTTTACCTAATTGGTATTGATCCAAAAATTATGTGATGTGTCTGTTCTTTCTGTAACTACTGATTGAAGAATGATGGTAGTGTATTTAATTTTGGTTACTGTGTTTCCTACTGCTTTAGATAAATTTGTTTAATTTTAAAAGTATCTTGAAGTATTATAGGGGTTACCTCTACATTAGATAGTTTTAAAGTGTGTTGTATCTAATGCCTGTGAATTTTTTTGTAAAAAATGTATGATAACCAGTTGTTGTTATAACCAAAGTTTAATACATCAGATTTTTTTAAATTCTACATTTGGTCGTTTTCCATTTTGAGAGCTGGTCCACAGTCCCAGGGCAGGATAAATTGCTGCTGCCAGAATTCCTAATTTCCTTTGGAAAGAGAGGAAACCTGAATCATTAGCCTAATAAACTAATGTTTAGTTGTCTAAATTTAGGTAAGAAGAACTTGAAACAGAATTAGCACAACTATACAGAGTTATTCCCACAGGAGACATTTTGGAGTGCTTCCTTTTTTATTATTATTTTTTTAATAACTTGTGTACTTTTGTGAATATTGATATTTCTTAAAAGGGTTGAAAGTACATGAAAAGATTTCATCTGTATTGAAATTCATCTTTAAATGGTGCTGTTTGCTCAGAAAACTTTATGAAGTACAGTTAATGCAGGCTGTTAACAGGATTTTATTGTGTTTAATTGTGGAAAAGGCAAAAAGGAAGCCAGAGTTAGGAAGGTACTTTGAAGAAATGAAGTGGATACTTCGTCTCTTTAAAGACAGAAATACTGAAATAGAGAGAATTGGATGTACATCCAGGCTCTCCCATTTGCACCACTGCTGTTGGCACTGAACTCTTAGGAGAAGGTAAAGGACTTGCAGTACCTGATGGAGCTGAGCCGGGTCCCCAGTGTGGGGCTGGGAACACAAACCAGGCTGGGCAGGAGATGGTCCTGATGTATTTGTCAATAAGCAAAAGGTGCTACAGTTGTAAATTTTCCCAATTTGTGCACAAAACCACCTTGTGCGTTTCTTAATTGAGGACAGATTCTGATGACAAGCAGAGAACTTCAGGTTCAGACAGTTCACTCTCTTTAAAAATTAATTTACAGTGGGTTGGGGTTTCTTTCCTCCTATTAGTAATGTAGCTAGTAGCAACTAATTACTAACATAGCTAATCATCTTACTGGAAGAGACATTGAGTGATCTTCCTGAGATCTTCCTGAGTGATCTTCCTAGTGCTGCTCCTCCACCTGGATTGTCACCCTTGGTACTTCTTAGTTGCATTCCATGGACTGGCTTTCCCTAAAAGCCATGGTGATGGCTATCTCTTAATGAGCTGTTCAGCTTCTGAGCTAAATGGAATTAAGGTGATTCCATACCTTGCAGAACGTAATCTTCTCACTAGCCATACTTCCGATAGCTTTGGCCAAAAGTACACATTTGTGATCTGGGCAGTGCTGACCTGCTTGTGGAATAAGCTAAAATATGTAACTGAACTGAAACACTTCATTTGGAGTAAGTAGCTACTGAGCATCACATCATAAACGTACATATTGTAACACAGACCCTGCTCTGATATTGGGGATTTTTACATCATTGTAATTTCCATTTCGTTTTCCTGCCTTGTGCTGTGAGAAACTGGAATTATTTTTATTTCAGCTTATTTACAGCCTTAGTGTAAGCAAAATCCCAGCCTTAGTGGTTGTTTGTGTTTTACCAGCAGCAGAGAAGTTCAGCACAGAGCCAGGGGTGAGGTTCTGAGGGAAGAAGTTCTTTGTTTGAAAAGAAAGTCTTTCTTGTGGATGTCTTGGTTTGTTTGCTTGCTGTTTGGTTTGTGTCTGTGTGTGTTTCCTAATTTGCAAAGCCCGAAGATCAGCACATCAAAATCTGGTGTCTTTGCAAAGACCATTGCAAGGAAATCTGTTATTAATAACAAATATTAGGGAGAAGTTCTTCCCTCTGAGGGTAGTGAAGCCCTGGCACAGGGTGCCCAGAGAAGCTGTGGCTGCCCCTGGATCCCTGGCAGTGTCCAAGGACAGGTTGGACGGGGCTTGGAGCACCCTGGGATAGTGGAAGGTGTCCCTGCCCATGGCCGGTTTTGGAACAGGATGGTCTTTAGGGTCCCTTCCAACCCAAACCAGTCTGGAATTCTGTGGCTCGTTTTGACTTCCTGTATGTTTGACAGATTCATCTTGGCCCCATATATGTTGGTAACAGTGTGCAGGTTCTGTGTGTATGATAGGTGGGTATGGAAACGATAAGGTTTGTTTGGAATTGGCCTGTGAATATTCCAAAAGCTCAGGAATATCAGAAAAACCTAGTGACGGAAAGGGACGATAAAATTCCGTGCTGAACTGCTCCCTGTGATTTCTGGTGAATCGTCCAGAATTCTTAAAACGCAGAAATGAAAGGGGAGCAGCACGTGCCTTAATCTTCTGTCCTGACACTTATAAACTGAAGACGTGTAGGTGAGATGCAAGGTAAAACTGTATTTCTTGAACAGAATATAGGGAGCCACAAGCAGCTGGGAAATGCCTGCTTTTTTACATGTACTGGAGCTTGTTTGGGATTTGCCTTTAAAAACTCCCATCACCATCTCCACTGTATTACCCTTAGACTAGATTAAAAATAATCTTTTCAAGTGTTCAACACGGCTCAGGGAAGCCTCAGAGACACTCAACCTGCCGAGCTCACGCTCTCCCTCTCCCCAGAGGGACTCTGTGGCCATTCCCAGGCGGGAAGGTGCCCTGTCCCCGGCGGTGCCGGGGGTCCCGGAGCCGGCTAGGGGGGGCTCTGCCGGCCCGGCCGCGCTCGGCTCTATGGCTGTGACCCCGCCGGGTTCTCTTCCTGCCGCAGCCCTTCTTTTCCTGTGGCAGGTATCTGCAGCAGCCTGGCTCTTTGTTACCCTCTCTCTTCCCTCCCCAGGTGCTCCGAAGGTATGAATCCGTAGGGCTGGCTGTGTTTCAGTGGGAAGCAGCTCCGGCAGGACCCGCTGCGTAATTCCGCGCGTGCCGTGGAGTTTTCCGGTGGCAGAGGTGCAGCGCGGTTGGCTGCCTGCCTGGCATCCCTGCCAGGGACATGTCATGTGGAAAAGGTCAGGGGATGCTTCCTGAGCTCACCCCACCTGCCTCAAGGATAGCGATTGAAATTTCAATTCGTTTTTTATTATTTTTTTGTTTCAAATTGTGTCTTATCAGCTGAATGAATTCTGGAGTGGGGGTTACGCTGTGCATAGAGGGACAAGGAAACTACAGGCAAACTGAGAATCATCTCTGACTATTTTTAATTGCAGTTCTCTTAACATCTGCTTCCTTTCCACAGTTTGCTTATGGATGCATTAAAATCTGGGATCAAACTTCAGAAGCTTACTAGAAAGACATGTGTCTGTGCGTAAAGTGGTTACACCGCTTTGTTTATTTTTTAACAGAATTCTCTCTTTTGCATACAAAGCAATACTGCAGCCGCAGGCAACTTCTCTGTTTATATTGCACAAAAATAATCTATGAATTGTTTGATTTATGGATGCCATGGCAATGTTGAACACTGTTAAGGTATGGATCAGCTGTTTAGTTATTTCAAATTAGCACATTATATTGAAGTGTAAACAGTGTTCTTGTGTCCCCCGCTCCCAGCAAAGGCAGGTTGGTGCTGAGGCTGTGACACTGCTCCCTTAGAGTTCCATGTACATCTATAAAAAAACAGTGACATATCTGGTGGATTTTTTTTTTTAATAAAAGTGATGCTGTCTTTATTTATAGAGTACTTAATTTTAAGCAAGTCACGTTGCTTTCAGAAACACCTCATTGTTTTGCCACCATCTCTGTATGCTTAATTCATTTCATTCATTCATTTATTTGTTTTTTACAACCTGAGTAGGCAGGGCACTGCTTTGTGTGCAGTGCTAGCTAATGAGGCAGTCACTAAGGAAGATATAGCCTAAAACATGGAATTCCACTAATACCAAACTCGAACTGCTCTGTATTAAAGTCTTACAGAGTTAAATTATTAAAAACACTAAGAATTATTATTCTCTGGCAAATACTGGCCAAGGTGATTTAATGAAGGTGTTTTAGAATATTGTATTACTGAGTTTTGCTTTACAATTGCAAGTGTGTTTTGAGGACTGAGTTGAAGAGTTGAAGCCTCAGTATTTGAACAGAAAACTCTCTGTTCCTGATACTTTCCTTTTGAAGTAATCAAGACTTACTGTGGGATGTTGAGGTACCTCTCCTTAGATCTGGCAAAAGTGACCCAGAGGAAATGCCGTCAGTTCCATGTTTGCCCCTCAAGTACTTTTGCACCACTCCTCACCAAATCTTAAAAAATCTGAGCAGAAGAAATAAAGGGAATTAAGGGCAATGATGGCTAATGAAAGGAGGAAGCATGAGGACTGGAGAGAGGATTTGTCTTGCAGAACTGTAATAGAATAATATAGAAATAGTAATTTAGGCGTTGTTCACATTTGTGTGTTACAAGACCATAATCCAGTTAAAAGCTACCATACATGATTGATTAAAGTGATACGTTTTTATGTAACTGGTGATACACAACATTTCCTCCTGAGATGGCATTAAACAAGACTGTAATAGCATTGGGGAAGAGACTAGAAATGTGTAACTGTGAGAATACCCCACATTAATGCAGAAAAAAAAAAATCATCTCTAATTTCAGGGACAGTCCTGTTATAGACTTATAGAATGAGTAATTTATTTGGGATATATATATGTGTGTGTAGATACGTATGTGTACACACACTCACCATCATCCAAACACTTTCCCTGGTTTTCTTCCTTTGAATTTACACTATGTGGGAGTTCTGATGCTGTTCACAGTCAGAAACTAGATGGTGGCTTAGTTAAGGCTGCTGGTATTGTCAGATGCTGGAGTTCCTGGTTTATAAATATTTCCGTGGAAAGCTTTTGACCACAGACACAGATCTTCCTCTGTACTCCTCTGGGAACCTTTTGAGAGAAGAAAATATCCAAGATGATCTCTTCATTTGGTAGCCTCACAAAATAATGAGTCAAGAAACAAAATAGGGTTGTTTTTTTTCCCTAGGATGACCTTAAGTTTGGGAAGTGTCTTGGATTCCGTCCAGGTAGATTGTAAATGTTTTCCAGCTTCTCTGTAATATTTATGGGAGTCCCTAATGCTCTTGAAGGTGGCCCCTTGTGCTGACTTGTCTGTTAGTGTTTCTTTGAATGAAACAGTTAGAGACAGCCACACTACAAAATGTATATTTTGCTAATAAGAGTATTCCTGGGGTTGTCAGCTGTTGGCAACAGATTTGTTACCACCAGAAGAGGAGCAATACCTAGGATTTGGATGTATAAGGGTTGTATAGGACCTGGAATACTTTCCCACAGGTCTCAAAAGAGTTGAAGAATTATTTTGATACAAATCTGCTCTAAGGATAAGGTCATGCTTCATCTCAACTGAAAACTTCCTTCATCCTACCATCAAATTCTGTTGTGACATTTTTAGAGAGGATAGAGAATTACTGACAGGAAGCAAAAAAGGATTGAAAAAGGTCAGTGTAGAGTCAAGGACCTGGGCTATTGTTTTTGCCTTCCAAAACTTCATGCTCTGATATTATTACCAAATGGCAACAAGTTCCTTTCCATGTTCTTCTCTAAAATCAGCCCACCCCTGCTGGCCTTGTCCTCAGCAGCTTGTATGAGCACTAAGTATATCCAGTATTTATGGGGATTAGTGTTACACCTGTGTAAACTTAGTTGACTATGAATGGGCTTCTAGATCAACGTTAAACCTCCATCTCCCAGACACACCTGAGATTCATTACAGCAAGAACAGAGCTCAAGCCTTGCAAACCTTCCTGGGAGGTGTTTCTTTACTCTTTTTCCCTGTAGATAATTACAGGGAGGAGACTTGCATCAGCCTTGTGGAACTGTAACTTTTTGTGGTTTGTTTTGGTTCTGTGTTTCACTTTTCCAGCCTCAAGTGTCTGCTCAGAGAAATTAGAAAGTTCTGGTGCAGTATCCAACTGACTTGATACCATGCTGGACAGGTCCTCACCATTCCATGTGTGTCCAGTTAAGCTGAAGGAGCTACCTTGTCTTTGCAGACCTGCAAGTGGTATTGGAAAGGGACTTTTTGCCATCAAATGACCCCTGGGACAGTCTGTTGTCATCCTTTCCTAGAGCTGGCTGCTACCAAACTGATAGTTCCCATCACTGATAGTTCCCAGTCCTGAGAAATACTGGATTTATCAACTAAATTACTTGAGTTAAATGAAATTAGGGCTCATCCCTTTGCTATCAAATCCCATTACTTTCCCTAAGATGGCTTAAGAATTGCAGTGTGAGCAGGATCTACCAGGAAAGAAAGTATAGAGCTAGCAACACAGAGAAAGGAGAGAGGGCTTAAATGAATTACTGTTATCTCTTGGGCAGAAAGGAAGGCTGCTAACAAGTTGGACATTCTGAAGGAAATTTTAATGATCCTTCTCCAGGCAGCATCCAATCATGCCATCAACATCAACATCTGTCAGAGGATGTTTAATGCAGACAGATGTTTGTGCAGCACTCAGTCATCATCTGGTTCTTCTGTGCTTACTCTCACACTGACACTCGTCATCTGTGTTGGGAAGTTAAGCATTGCATTTCCGTGTTCCTGGAAAGAGGACATTCCCTTTAGGAGAGGTTCCCTTGGATCTGTGCAGCCCATGGAAGTGGGGGCTGCATGTGCTCCTGGTTTTCATTTACAGTGTTCAGAGGGAATGAAGGCTCACAGAGTGTCAGGGCAGAATCCGTGGCCTTGACCTGGTACCAGTATCCCAGGTAGAAGAGAAAATTGACATTCCCTTCCCTCTCTCCTCTGGGAAGCAGCACTATTTCTAAATTTTCCTTGTGTGCCTTTTCTATGTATTCTGAACTCATTAGGGTAAGTGTGGCTTCTCAGTGATGTAACAGTCTTAATTTATAAAAATTTGCTTGGGGCAAGGCAGGAAGGAGGAAGAGGAAGAATTGTGATCCTTCTGCTTGGTTTGGGTTTTGATCAGATACTTTTTAGCAAAGGACGTGGCAGCTGACCAAGGCAATGACACTGCTTTCCTTTTTTACAGTTTGAAGATAAATCTGATGCAGTATTTGATATTACAGAAAAATGTAAGTATTTCTATTTATTCTCTAATGTCATAGTTTCACAAAGCATTTCTTGGAAGTCTCATTGCTGCTGAACAAGACTGTCTTGCCCTCATTCCAGCCCTTCCTGCTCATTCCCTCCTGCATTGCCTTCTCCACAAGTGCTACAAGTGAGGTGAATGGAAATTAATGTTTTTGCTTTCTTTGGTTGGTATTACTCAGTTCAGCGGATAAGGCAGAGTGGTGAGGGGGACTGAACCGTTTCTGTCAGCAATGTTTTCACAGCAATGTTGGCCCAGGAAGGCTGAGAGTATTCAAGGAATTGCAGCATCGGCCAGCTTAAGACACTCGCCCTTCTCTCCATGAAGTTGGTCAATTTTCTGACTGTTCACTGGGGTTTTTTTCTCCCTAGGTGGTGAAATTCTGGATGCAGAGATGTCTGAGGACGCTGACCACACCTTAACGCCCGCCCTTGACAGCTTGTCTTACGGAGTACCGAATCGAGCAGGACCTGAAAATTCACTGCAGGGTGATGATCATGATTATTTTCTGAACTCTGGGGATCTTGCAGGCATACCTGTTGTTGGGAGTGACAACGAAGATGATCAGAATTTCACTCCAAAAGACACTCTTTCTTCAGCAATTCATGATGAAGATCATCTGGAAGAGGGCAAGAGAGTTCCAGATCATGAACTGGACAGTGAAAAAGAAATTCAGGTTCAGAATGCAATCCAGAAGGATCTCTCTTCCCCCTTTGAGCAGGGCCCTGTATTTAAATCACTTCGAAAAGATTTTAGCATAACACGAGATAATGGCAAAGAGACTTGTTCAGCAAAGGACAAGAATAGAGAAGGACATTTTCAAGAATGTGAAAAACGGTTGGAAAAAATCCCTAAAGATATGGATTCTAGATTGAAAAGCAATTTTCTTGACAAAGCAGGTAACTGTTGACATCATAGACCTGGCTGCCCAGGAAAAAGGAAGAAAGAACTAGAGAGAAATCAGCAGTAGGGCTAATTATTAAAAACATCACCTTGTTGAAGAGAACAGGCAGAGCTGTGTGTAGGGGAGTATTTTATGAAGAATCCTGAAATCCAATGAACTCTGTGTTAGGAGGAGTATTTGCAGAGGGCTTGACAGTATTAGGGAGTTCTCATCCTCCACAGCTTGTTACAGAGCCTCAACACATCCTTTGTTGTTGTGGTTTCCTAAACCAAGCTGGGTGAATCTTCCTAAATTCAAGCTTCCTTTTGGTTTTTCTCACTGTTTTTCTATAGACCATGGAACTCCTTAAATGAAAAGGTGACGAAGTTTAGGTTAAATTGATGGCCAGTAAAGATTTTTTGAGCAAAGTACCAATTCTTCACTAATGCTTAGGCATTTAAAACAGTATGGATTTGATAGTAGCATCAGGGAAAGGCTTGCTAGAAGTGAGTTAATGTCTGCAGGAACTAAGCCAGAACATAGCTTGAAATCCTCTTTTCCTGGGAGACTGCTCTCCTTCTTCCTCAAATACTTGTGTCTTGGACTTCATCCAGCCAACATGGAGAAAATCAAAGATGCCTGAAATCCCTTTCTCATTTGACAGTCACCATAATCTTGCTGCCCACACACTTATTTTTGACTTCCCAAGCTCTGAAAGTTACAGCAGAACAGTGAATGAAGGAGTTAAGAATAACCAAGCAGGAACACATGATTTAATCTTATTCAGCAGAGGGAGGGTGAGCCAGCACGTGAGGGACTTGCTGCTTGTTCACATGCACAGCTTACAGTTCTGAGATTTAAACTTTATATCTTCAGCAACAGCACCTTAAAATCAGTGCTTCCAGGTGGCACCAATGATAGAGAAGCAATAGAGGTATTTTTTAAAATGAAGAAGAGTTACAGGTGTATCTCTATTTTTACCTTCAGTTAGAAATCAAGGGAAGACTGTTTCTATATTTCAGAAAGTTGCAAATATCTACAGTTAAAAGATCAGGTAAAGTAGTCAGTAGTTGAAACCAGAATGATAAATGTTCGTGGTAGCATCCAGTATCTAGGCAAATCTGAAGTTTTTAAATGATATATTCTAAAAAAAGCAGAAGATGCTATTTCCTGAGAAGAGGGGAAAAGGCAAAAGAGCAGAACTGCAAAGAAAAAGCTGGAAGATGTTGCTCTGAAAAGTATTTTCTGATTTAAATGTCACAACAGGAGAGTTCAGAACCTGCTGGGGTGTGGAAAATTCTGAATGAACAATTTGCGTCGGAAGTTTACAACTATTTTGCTGGAATGGGAAAATAATGATCCAATAGAATAATAAAAAAAAAGGCAATTCTCTTTAGGGATTACCACCTTACTTGCAGGGAGGAGAAAGGGAGTAGTTTAATAGTGGTGAGGTGCTGTCAGACACTGGGGTTGGGGAGCAGGATGAGACTGATAGTTTTAAAGGCAATGCATTGGAACCTGTATTCATTTCTATTTAATGTATATGTTTTCCTCAGTTCATAATCAAGTAGAAGAAACATTACGGACGCAGTTAGCGCCACAAACTCCAGAAACTAACTTCAGGGTAAGCTATAGATCTTTCAACCACTTTTGCAAGTGCAGCAATATGCTGGAATAATTCAAAATACGTATTTTGTATTTGAGTGTAAATTGGAGTGTTAAGGAGACTGATCTTCTGACTCTTAGACATTTTTGCTACTTAAACAGTGCATATAATTTTGTAAAATTTTCCTGACCCTCTCTTTGGATTGAGGATTCTTTTGGTAGCCACTTTCCTGTTCAGCATGGTTGGAGTGACCGGTGAGCCGAACCTACAGCTGGATGCATCCACCTGACCTGCTGCCTTTTTTCCACATGAGCCAGGGAACAGCTGTATCCACAGGAGACACTCCCAAACAACCAACTTACAGAGCTGGGTGGCTTCTGCTTTGGCCAGAGGAGTGGAAAGCATTGGGGGTGGGATGAGAGAGGGGGCTGCAGGGAGGTTGAGGCAGCAGCTGCTGCCCAGCATTTCTCCCACCTTGGCAGGACCCAAATCTCTTGGTCTGCAACACAAACTCCCCTTGGCAGCAGCCCAACTCCTCATGGCAGATGCAGGAGGGTGAATTCTTTTTCATATTATTGTTTCAGGAGTCTAGCTACCTATTTTCTAGTAAGGAATCTATTGGACAAGAGCTGGGGAATTCCTTTGCACCAAATATTAGAATTAAGAAGGAGCCTTTGGATGACGAATATGCTAAAGCTATGGCCCCACAGCAGGGACTATTAGACAAAATTAAAGATGAACCTGGTAATTCTGAGGTAAGTTTCCCATTGCATTTCTCATTTTGGTCTGACAGCTGACCGCTTAAGCTGAACATAAATTCAGCAATTTCTTTGGTTTGTTGACCGAAATTTAACTTGAAGAACATAGTTTAGTAGAAGGATTTTTCCCTCTTACACTACTATGAAACCCACCCCCCCCAACTTTTTGATGTCTTGTTACCTTGTCTCTGAAAATGTTTTGCTTTTCAGTTAGAAACAAAGCCAAGTGCTCTAAAACTTCTGTTACTAAATCTGTGGCAACATAGACACTTTATCTAACTAGGAAATAAACTGTAAATCACATTTTCTTAAATACCTTATGAGTAGTCACAGTTAGAGATATGAATTAAAGCAGTGCTATTGCTGCCACTCCCTTCTTAAAAGTGGCCTTTGCAAGCACAGTTGTTTGTTCTTGGTTTAAATTAACACTTAAAGGTCTTAGAAAAATATTTAAGTACTTACACATCAGTGAAGTCGAAGTTTAAGTCACATTTTCATTCAAGACTGACATTTTTTATGATGATACAGGTAAAGCTCAGTAACTGCAACCTGAAGAAGGTCTGACCTATGGATTGAGCAGTGCTGGGGCCAGGATTGCTGAGCTCCAGCCAGTCTCTGTGCTGCTGGTTTGCTGTGTGAGACAATTCCTGTCTCCTCACTGCTCATGTCTGGGCTACAAGTCAGCCTTTATACGTTAAAGTAGTGCAAAACTTCCCAAAGTGATCCATCCCCTTGCACTGACACGAGAGTGTTGGTGTTCCTGTGCAGGTGTTAGTTTTTAGCATCAGTCTTTGTCCTTCTGCTAAACCTCCTCTGCTCTCCGGGCCTGTCTTCCCAGCACTTTTTCTTATTTTCCCATAATACTCTCAACTTAATAAGATAAAGAAGTAAAGTATTTGCAACTTCAGATTTTACTGTCCTTCTGATTTGTTCAGTCTCTGTGGGATTGTTTGGGTTTATTTTTCCTTGAACCTATAGAATGTCAAACCACGTGTAGATTAGTTAAATCTGTCTCTTCTTTTGTCCTCCCAAGATGGCATCTGCTGTGTGGATTTGTGTGGAATGCAAGGCGAGATGTCTGTGGTTATCAAAGATCAGATTAATAAGTAAAAATGAAGACTTGAAGAATTTAAATGTCAAATATCGTATGGTTCAAAATATTCCTTCCTGGAGTAAAATCCTGTGATTATCAACTCTGCCTGATACTGGAAAAGTAGGAGAACTGAGTTCACTTTGTTTTGCTTTAGATTGGAATTAATATGGGGGGGATTTTATGGATTTTTTTTTAATATTTCTTGAAAGATAAGAGCATTTCTTGCTGTAACCAATAGTTGGAGCTGAAAGTTTTTGGCTTTCAGCACTGTTACGCTGCTGTGAAACTGCTTGATCATGCACAGTTGATGTCAGGATTTGCCTCCATTTCTTTTCCTACTCTTGGCTAAGGATACAATTGCAGTTAAAGTGCTTAAAAAACTGTATGTCTGCAAATGATTAGTTTTTAAATGATAATAAAAATGGTGCTTGGGAATCTCATCACAGCATGCCCATACCCAGCTTAGAGCTTCTCTTACCCGAGATTAGATTGTTTCAGTCTGATGGTTCACATGATCAAGGAATACCATTGCCTCTTCTCCTGGGAAACCTGTTGAGAAATAGTTTGGTTGTCCAGTATAGAAACTTCCAATTTTCCCACAGGAGTAAGAGGAGTGCTCAGTTTAAACATGTGCTCAGTGGAGGCTGTTGTGGGATTTAGGGAGCTGGTGGAAGCTGGGGGAGCATCTCGCTGCCACTGGGAAGGGAGAGCTTCCTTTTGCTTAGTGATTCTGAATTGGCTTCCCTGGCAGCCAGGCAGCAACTGTGAATTTAGCTCAGTCATAACATGACATCATGCCTCACTACTCCCAAACGACTGTAAGTAGGCTAAATCTTATCATCTCTGTAGTTCCAAGAGATTATGCTTTTCAGCCTATTAAGAGTTACATGTGGAGTGTTCAAAGCTGCTTTCTGGCTCAGATTTCTAGGGAGAGCAGGGGCAGGAAGCGTGGTGTCAGTGTGAATAGCTGCTGGGGACTAAGCCAGTCATTTATAGCATGTCAGCTATTCCACCAGCAGCTGTCCAGGGATTTTCTCATCCTGTGCTGAATGTGAGGTGATTCCCCTCTCGCTGGAGCTGGGACTGTGATGGTCTGACCCTGGTGGTGCCAGCCTTGGTCTGCTGCAAAGCTTCACCTTAGGCTGCTCCAAGGTCCTAACTGCTGGGTAATACAGAACCCTCCCCAGTGAGGTCCCAGCTCTATTTCATTGCTACCCTCCATGAATGTGGAGATAAAGCTTCTTTCCCAGAGCAGTGGCAAGGGCTGCAGAAGCACTTCCAGATGGAAAGTTTGAGTGGAAAGCAGAGATTTCCTTAAGCTTTGGCTGAATTCTGAGGTGTCTTGGAGTGCAGCTGGAGAGCGGAATGCACCAGGCAGCCCCAGTTGTCCATTTGTGCCCCCTCAGGTGTGGTTTTCTGTGGAGCTCTGAGCAGGAGCTGTGTGTGGTGCTCACACAGCAGCACTTGTCACCTGGCCTTTGGAGCAGGCTTAGGACACCCACTCTTCCCTGAGGTTCAATGCAGCATTGTGAAAGAATGGAAGTGGTGTAACCTGTTATTACATGTGTGTATTTGTTCTCCTTTTCTTTTCCCTTTGTTTTAGGAGTACGGCCAACAGCCAAAATCTCAGGAAGGGGAGCTGAAAATCAGTGCTGTATTTTCAGTCAGTGGCAATCCTCTTGGTAAGGAATAGGCAAGACTAACTTCATTTAAATCTGTAAAATGTGTCACCTTTGCAAATAGTCTTGCAGGTCATTCTGCATTTCATTCACTGTGTCTGATCCCAGTAGGAATGAAGAACTAGTTTGGTTTAGAGAGAATGAAATTGAGATTATAAAATAATTGTGGTTTTGAGGCACAGGAAAATTGAATGTGAAATGCATAGGAGAGCTGAATGTGTTAAATAGTCTTAAGCTGAAGGAGAGCAGGTTTAGATTATGTCTCAGAAAAAAATTGTTCCCCGTGAGGGTGGGGAGGCCCTGGCATGAGGTGCCCAGAGAAGCTGTGGCTGCCCCATCCCTGCAAGTGTCCAAGGCCAGGTTGGATGGAGCTTGGAGCAACCTGGGATAGTGGAAGGTGTCCCTGCCCACGGCAGGGGGGGGAATGAGATGAGCTTTAAGGTCCCTCCCAACCCAAACCATTCTGTGATTCCATGAAAGGGATATTAAAAGTGCATTCTCCATCTTCAGAGTAGTTATAAGAATCTGCTATGCAGAAAACCAGCACAGGGCATGTATTTGTGGAGAGTTCATCTGCTATTTGATTCTCCTCTAGACCCTGACAACCCAAATAAAGACATGAGCCTTGTGCTTGCCCCTGCACACCAGTGAGTTCTGTGTAATAGATACGTAACACTTACTCTGTGTTTTCTCTGTGTGGGTTTTTTTTTAGTTCCACAGCTGTCATCAGGTTTCCAGCCTGCTGTGGCGTCCTCTGGCATGAGTAAAATGCTTCCCTCAGTTCCAAGCACAGCTGTTCGGGTTTCCTGTTCTGGCTGTAAAAAAATCCTGCAGAAGGGGCAAACTGCCTACCAGAGGAAAGGCTCAACCCAGCTCTTCTGCTCCACACTGTGCCTCACTGGATACACCATTCCAGCTTCTCGCCCACCAGCTTCTACCAAGAAAACCTGCTCAAGCTGCTCAAAGTAGGACAGTGCTTTAATTTGTTCTACTAATAATTGATATTCAAGCAGATAATGAAAGGCTTCAGTTCTGTTCTCGTGCCCCTTGCTGTGTCGGTAGCGCTGCTCCTGTTACGCTTCCCTTCAAAAATTGGTGGCTGATGCTGTTCTGTGTTAATTGGTCTGTCTGCTTGCAGTTCCATTTCCTTTATTGAGTTTTGCATACACATAGATTTAAAAGCCTCTGTGGTGCAGAGTGCGTCTTCTCTTTTGTTTGATTTAAATGAGCCAAATATGAAAAACTGTATTTCAAAAGGTCCCGCATTTTCTTGCCGTTTCAAAATGTCATTGCACTCTCAAAACTACTAACAAGAGTACAATTTTAAAAAGTATTTTATGCATTATTTCTTCTAGAGGAAAATAGATTTATGAGTCCCTAAAATGAAGCAAAACATGAGTGAGTTAATGTATTCAAGGCAGAATATTTCCTTATATTCAAAAAAAAATTAACTATTCATTCAGGCTCAGATTTCTGTAGGTCTTAGATTTTTCAAACTACATCACTACTGTTTTCATAACATGTAGAGAGATTAAATTTATTAAGAATTGAGTTTTTTAGGTAATGGGAGTTTCAGCACCCAAATCAGTTACTTTCTACCTAAGCCTAGAGTGGAAAGGTGAGGTTGGGCTTTTTTGAGCCTACTTGGACAAAATAATTTAGCAAATACCTACATTTTCCACAGTCCTGCTGGATACACCATCACGAATCTTCAGCTCTAAAAACATTTAAATTATTTTAATTTTTTTGTTCATTTGTATTATGTCCAAATTAGCAAAAGGAGACCTTTGTGGCTGGCTCTGTAAGATGTCATTGCTATACATTCACTCGAGGCAAATAATTTCCAGGCTGATCGTGCTACAGTCTGTTTATAGAAAATTATTCATATGTATTATTTTTAGTTATGAAAGTTACTTTGCCAAAGGAATGCTGCTTTGTTCATCATTTCTTCAACAACAAATTTATTACTTTAGGTTTTACAAGGGCAGCTGAACTTAAACTTAAGGTTTCAATTAATTATTCTTTTCACTGGCTGCCTTAGTGTGAAAAGGCCTTGTAACAAAGTTTAGAAGTCTTGGCTGTAATTTGTATTTATTCTGATGAAAAATGGGTTACCTCTGACAGGACAAGGGAGAAGGAGGCATCCTTCCAAGCAAGGAAGTTATATAAGTATTTTCTCCTAGTTTTCTGACTTCAGAGCTTTGAAACTTTTCTGTGAAGGACTGTTTCAAAAAAGAGAAGGAATAAGGAGAAAGTTCAGTGTGTTAAATCCAGCAACAAATAAACAGAATTTGGGATGGGAGATAGGAAGGTTAAAATACTCATCAGACCATGGTGGACTGAACTAATGGTGATTAGAAATTGTGGCCTTTTATTTTTCCCCTACCCTCTTATTTGTTAAAAGGAATTATTCCACATATCTTGCTTTCTAAATTTTTTGTTAATAAAGACTGTGCAAAACTGATACATTCTCTAAGTTCCTTTAGAAAAGGTTTACTGATAGAGCTTGTTCTTTTTATAGGCCACTCCTAAGTCCAGGTACAAAATGTTTCACAAAATACCTACTTAAGAATTTGTACTTCTTACCTGTTTTCCTAATAGGAAAGGAAAAATGAAGTCAGATACTTAGCAAAAAATAAAGGTTTAAATTAAATGGATCCACCCACTCCTGGAGAATGTTTAGTCTCCAGAATAAGCAAGAACAGCAAGTTGACATGAAAGAGATAATCCTTTGTCTCTATGTTTGTTTTTCTTTTTCCATAGAGAAATTCTAAATCCAAAGGACGTAATCACTGCCCAGTTTGACAACACAGACTCCAGTAAGGATTTCTGCAGCCAGTCTTGTCTGTCCACATTTGAACTGAAAAGGAAACCTATTGTCACCATCCACACCAACAGCATTTCCAGCAAGTGCAGCATGTGCCAGAAGAATGCAGTGGTAATTGCCCATTTCCTCATTTGAATTTCTTCAGCTCAGCATAACTTGCTGCCTCAGAGATGAACACACATATTCTTTCTGTCCTTGCTGTATATTCCTTTTGTTCCAGATCAGGCACGAGGTGAATTACCAGAACGTGGTGCACAAGCTCTGCAGCGACGCCTGCTTCTCCCAGTTCCGCTCGGCCAACAACCTGACCATGAACTGCTGTGAATATTGTGGGGGCTACTGCTACAGTGGCTCTGGCCAGTGTCACATCCTGCAGATAGAGGGACAGTCCAAAAAGTTCTGCAGTTCCATCTGTGTGACAGCTTACAAGCAGGTCTGTGTGATGGGACAAGGGGGAATGGATTCCCACTGCCAGAGGGCAGGGTTAGGTGGGATATTGGGAAGGAGTTGTTCCCTGTGACAGTGGGGAGGCCCTGGCACAGGGTGCCCAGAGAAGCTGTGGCTGCCCCATCCCTGGAAGTGTCCAAGACCAGGTTGGATGGGGCTTGGAGCAGCCTGGGATAGTGGAAGGTGTCTCTGCCCATGGCAGGGGGTGGCACTGGATGAGCTTTAAGGACACTTCCAAACCAGATCATTCTGGGATTCCATGATTCTGTATTTGGACAAAATACTAAAAATAGTATCCATCTAATTTTTTATTAGTTTTGGGGTGTTTTAAGAAATACCCAATTTCCTAGTTGATTATTTCAGTTATTGTATTGGTCTAAGGTAACTGCTTTTGTCATTTCACAGAATAACAGAATCATTAAGGTTGGAAAAGCCCTCCAAGATCACCAAGTCCAACCTTCAGCCAAATACCCCAATGCCCACTAAACCTTATCACAAAGTGTCCCAGGTCAAAGTGGGTTTTGAACACTTCCAAGGCTGAAAATTTGCTGCTTAATCTTTGCCCAAACGTGTTGCTCTGTTTTTCCCTCACCACTGGACCAGCTACCAGAGAATTCCAGTGTGGGAGAAGACACAATGGGACCCTCCAGCAGCACTGTGACTGTTTTCAGCCTTGAGATGCTCCCTGTTTTAAGGAGTATTCTTTATTAAATTGTAGCCTTTGAATTAAGTGGAGAGGAAAAGTAATAATTAGTTGATAATTATGACTTTAACTTTTAAACTTTTCATATTTGCTTTTGATTATAGTAGATCCTCCTGAAGACCTGAACATTTAAGAGAACCTTAATTTACTATAATAGCTCAATTATTTTTGAATGACTTATTTTAATGAAATTACTTCAGCAAAAAGTGCCCCCCGATAAAAGAATGTAGCTTCATTTTGTGACTTGACTCTGCTGTCCCATTAGCCAGACCACTTAGGCCAAGAAAGGCCTAATGAATTAAAAAAAAAAAATTATGGTAAATGTATTTCATCCAGAAAATTACCTTCAGAATTAGTTGTTCTCTGAAACAAAACTGGAAATAAAATTAAATAAGCTGGAAAGGTTTTCATGCTGCTTTTATGTCACACATCAAAACCCCATATGTGATAGTTCTCTTGAAAATACAGTATGTTCAAGGCTTATGAGGTTAAGTCAAATCTATTTTTAATTGATTTTTAAACAGCATTCAGCTCAATTGTCAGGTACATTCTAATAGTTTCTGGAGGTTTGTGGGTGTTTTTAAATCCCTAAAAGCTTATACTCTGTTCTGTCCTGTGAACAGCTTGAATAGCTGGTGCTAGAACAAAGTGCATTTTTAAGGCTGTCATACTAAAATAATCTGGTGCACTAATTCTCAAAGTTTTTTCCGAACTTGAAGTCCTTCAAAACCTTAAACACAGAAAATGTGTCTATGAAAGTCAGGTTTTTCCTGTGTCTCTCTTCAAAAGCAGTTTGTGGACCGTACACTGGAAACTGTGATCATTACTAGCAGATGTATCTCTTTCCCATTTTGCTACCAAACATCATCAGGGGACCTGCTTCTCCCTGTTCCTTGTTTCCTCATCTGTTCAGTGGGAATATTGCTTACATACACAGCTGATGCATTAAAAATCATAAGTAAAATGTCAATTCTCAGCAAGATGTTTGAAGCTGTCTGATACAAGGTGCTGATCCGTGCTAGTACAACCTGTAGTGGTGTTTGCAGTGGAGGCCTTTGCCCAGGCAGCCTGGTACTGGTTCAGGTGGCCTGGGAAGGTTCTCAAACCAGAGCTCAAATCAGTGTATCTGCACCATAAATAACAGAGCTGTAAAACAAGTGCTGTTTCAAGCACACTGGCACATTTTATGAGTGTTTTCTATATTAGTGACGATTTCCAGGTTAATAGAAATGCCGAGTTTCAAATGAACAACCAGTTTCCATGTTTCCACAGAAGTCAGCTAAAATCACACCCTGCACACTGTGTAAATCTCTGAGATCTTCAGCCGAGATGGTGGAGTGCACAAATAACGTGGGGAAAACGGAACTGTTTTGTTCTGTTAACTGTTTGTCGGCATACAGAGTAAAAATGGTCACTTCTTCAGGTAAGTTTATCCTTTTACTTCTATAGAAACCTAATTTAATGTGGCTCATATCCAAATTTTATTTGTCTTGAAAGTTAAGGCCGATATTCTTTTTTTGGGAAGGTGGGAAATGGCTTTTTTTTTAAAGGGAATTTCTGAGATGGGAATGTAAGGACCTTCTACCGTAGGTAAATGTAGCAGTGACAGTACAGCCATTTCAGTTTTGGTTTTAGGGAGCTTAAACATGATAACCACTCTTAAACCAATTTTTTTTGCTCTTGCAAGTGCAGCTGGTGGGTTTCCCAGCTAGACAAACCTGTTGTGTGGACATGTGCCATGCCCCTGCTGGGACTCTTCTGCCCCTTGTTCCTGGGGGTGATCAGCTTTGTTACCTCTGCCCAATGTTGCATGGAGCTAGGCAAACATTTTCAGCTATTTTTCTTGTGGAAATAGAATAATGCTTACTGACATCCTAGGGATACTGGGAGATTAATTAAATTTCTGGCAAGCAACAGGCACAGCAGCTGCAGTGTTTGCTTCTGAATCTGTGGAAACATCATCTCGGGCTTCTGTCTGTGCCTTGGCTCATCATTCAGACTCTGTTTTTGTATGCACGGTGCAAAATTAGCTGCAATACAACTTGATGTTGCATAAATCACTTTTTCTTCTCTGTTTCACCCTCAGGTGTTCAAGTTCAGTGCAACAGCTGTAAAACCTCAGCAAACCCTCAGTATCACTTGGCTATGTCAGATGGGAGCATACGCAATTTTTGCAGCTACAATTGTGTAGCAGCTTTTCAGGTGTGACATCTAGGATTTCTTCTTAGCTGAATTAACAGAATGCTAAATTGATGGTGGAAATACCCAAGTGCAAGATGTAACCCTGTAAAATCAAATCTGTCCCTTTGCTTTCCCACAGAACCTGTTCAACAAGCCTGCAGGAGTGAACTCCTCGGTGGTGCCCCTGTCGCAAGGCCAGGTCATTGTGAGCATCCCCTCGGGGACAGTGGTCTCAGCCACTGCCACCACCTCGACCGTGTCCTCCAGCTCCACGAGCACCTCGGCTGCAGCAGGGCTCCAGAGGTTGGCAGCCCAGTGCCAGCAGGTCACCTTTACCCGCTCTGTTGTGAAAATCAAGTGTCAGCACTGTAACAGATCGTTTGCCACCAAACCAGAACTGCTTGACTACAAGGTAGTACAGATTAGGGCTTTCCAAGCTCTTTTTTCACAACAGAAACCCAAGAAATTGTAGTTTATGTACGCTGGTCTGTCAGTATTGCTTTGTTGCTTGCAAGGACTTGCTATGGAGGGTTTTGAAACTGATTTGGTATCACGTAACCAATATCAAATTAATACTGATACTAGCTCTATGATCTTAAAACCAGAAAAAAAAAGAACTCCAAAAAAACCCCAAACCAAATGATTGCATGGCTAAATAAACACATCCCTCTCTGTTGGACCCTTAATCCAAGGACAAAGCACACTGGTGAGGGCTTTCTGCAGGAAATTTTGCTTTATTATAAAGCTAAATGGGGAGACTCATTTGCCCGTGCTGTCTGTTGCTGATTTCTAAGGGTATAAATACTCTTCTGCGTTTCTATTAACAATTTAAATGTATTATCTGGAATGTGACTCATTCAAACATTGAAACCAAAACATTCTGGCTGCGTTGCAGGGTAAAATGTTCCAGTTCTGTGGGAAGACCTGCTGTGATGAGTATAAGAAGAAGGGCAATATGACGGCTTTGTGTGAATACTGCAGGTTTGAGAAAATTATCAAGGAAACAGTGAGATTCTCAGGCGTAGATAGAACATTCTGTAGCGAAGGTAAGAAAGGGCAAAACCCTGTCTCAGAGAAATCAAGTCACAAGTGTTTTACCTTAAAATTATTTGTGATACTAAAAGAAATTAATATTTTTAAGTTAGGAGTCTTTTTTTTAGGTTTAGAACATAGAACCCTGTTCACACTTTACATTTTAATGGCATGTTTCAATGAATTACTACAGGCATCATGAAATACAGGAATTAGAAGTGCTGAGTGATTGTCATTTTGGTATTAAAGGATGTTTTTGCTGTTTTCTTTTAGTTTGTAAGCTGCTCTATAAACACGACTTGTCTAAGCGCTGGGGAACCCACTGTAAAATGTGCAGTTACTGTTTACAGACTTCCCCCAAACTGGTCCAGAATCACTTTGGGGGGAAAATGGAAGAATTTTGCTCAGAGGAGTGCATGTCTAAGTTCACGGTTTTGTTTTACCAGGTAAGCAATATTTTCACATTGTCTAGTGGAGAGTTTTGTACTCATACCCCTGTTGGTGTTTCTGAGTGTGTTCGATTTCTCCCTCACTCTCTTTTCCTAGATGGCAAAGTGTGATGGTTGTAAGAGACAAGGTAAACTCAACGAATCCATAAAATGGCAAGGGGAGATGAAGCATTTTTGCAATCTGCTTTGTATTCTGTTGTTCTGTAAACAGCAAGGTGTTTCTGACCCTCCACTCCCAAACAACACAGGTAAACCAGGCTGGGGGTGGTATTGCCTTTTGATGTGTGGGGTTGGATGGATGTTTATCTGTAAACTCACTTCAGTGAACTCTTTAAGATCTGCCTTCTCCTGGGGAGCTTGTCTGTTGCTATTGAGTGTGCTCTGGTTTAGATCACTCTTACTTGAGACGGTTTCAAACTTCTGTAGATATGAAATGCAATTGCTTTGTGTGCCAAACAAATTTTAAAGAAGATGAAGCAAAAACACTTGCTTTCAGTCACTTCCATGAAACAAAGGCCTGTTTCATTGGGGTAAAATGTGCTGATATCTAGTGAAGACATGTTAAATATCTAGCTTGTCTTCATAACACCTAGAAGATATGGTAGAATGTTAATATTCTTTTAACAAAAACAATCAAGTGGTGAAATTCATAGACTTAATGGTTTTAAATTCAGACTCCTATATATGCATTTAAACCAGCCACTTCTGTGCAGTCTGTAGGCTGTGAAGAGTTCCCATTTCTGTGTCATTAAGTGTTGATTCTTGGGAAGTATCAGTCCCAAGGTTAACAAGTGCTGTAGCTGTTTCCTTAAACAGGTGGAATGGGAATGAGGGTGGGAATGAAGCCCACAGGAACAGGAACTGAGTTTCTATAGGGAATGAGACACAAAGGCATGAAAGGCCCACAAAGACAAGGAAAAGAAAGAGAAACAAAAGGCAGGAATATCACTGGTCCTAAAGAGGGGTGTAATCTCCCATTGAGTGATGGTGGCTGCAAGAGTAAGGTACCCAAAACCAATAAAATGTTATCTGAAAGTTTTTAGTGTGCACCAGGCCATGTTCAGCTTTTCAATTTGGTGCATATCTGCTGTTTATGTTGGTGGGAGCTCTTTTCCCTTCTTGCTTGATTTGCTTATGATACCAGCTCCTGTTTAAACTGAAACGCTGCAGCTTGACACCTACATCCCCTTCTCACACAGCAGCCTCTTTCATCTGGAGACAGATCTGAAGGGTGGGTGTTGTTTCAGAAATGCTTTTTTTCTCAATTATCTTACTGCTTATTCTCATTTTCTTCTGTCCACTGTGTCCAGCAAACCTTTCCATGGCACCAGCCTCCTCCTCAGGCCCTCCTTCTTTAAGAAAGGACTCAACCCCTGTCATAGCAAACGTGGTGTCCCTTGCAAGCACCCCAGCTGCCCAGCCTACTGTTAACTCCAACAATGTTTTACAGGGTAAGGCAGCTGAATACGATGCCTGTACTGTTACATCTCTATTCCTGAACATTTATATTTGCTCAGGGATTTTATTTTTTACTGAGAACAACGGCCACTTCTTCATTATGCTTCACATCACTGCAGATGCTTGCGTTTGTCCTTCCTTTATCTAGGTATAAATAATGACTTAAATTTATGTACATACATCAGGGAATGAGTTTTAATTGGAATTCTTTTTCTTGACCTTGGCAGAATATGGATTATGGTCCTTGATGAAAAGTAGACATGTTATTGTATGTTTTTTTTTCTTCACAGGTGCAGTCCCTACTGTGACAGCAAAAACAATAGGAGATGTAAGTTTTATGAGAGACTTTTCTCAATTTTGCCCAAATTGTATTAATAACAAGTAAAGGATCCAAGAATTTGGCACCATCGTTTTGTAACTGATTTTTGACTGGGATTTAAAATTCACCCAGCTTGCAGATGCTTTTTTAAAAAATGTATAGATCTTACATGGTACAAAAGTTTCATTGTGTCCACTGGCAGATTGGATGTTTTAAGGCAGAACTTGTGAGATTGTAGCTCTTGAGGTGCCTGTGGTTCTCAAGTAATTCATGTCTGGCTTCTGCACTTGAGGCTGCCTTTTGTGCCCAGAAGTGGCATAGGATGGCAGAAGGACCAGCACGGGAGGAGGGGACCAGCCTGGGCTGCTGGGACTGACTTGACCAAGCTCCTGCAGCTTCATTTTCCTTCCCCACTCCCTGGTACTGTGGTAACAGAGTTGTGGGGAACCACTGTCACCACTTACCTGGGGATAACTCTGAGAGTTCCTATTCTTGAGCTCTTTGAGGTATGTGGTGTAATATCTTGCAACTCTCTTAAAATACAGAGGTGTTTCTTTGTAGCTTTAGGTTCTGGAAGACTGACAGCTTTGCTTTTAGCTGGAGTGTCACTTATGGATTAGAGTATGAGTTTTCCCTCTTGAAATAGATCCTGTTATTTGAATGCATGACTGAAAATTACAGTTAGCAGGACATGGAATTAGTACAAGCATGAATAGTCAGTCTGTGTGTAATCAGGAAATGATGCTGCTGCTGCCAGCATTGGTGTTCATTTTTTACATATATTTGTTTTTAGTGGTTTCACATTAGTTTACTCATTTTTATCGGTGTCTGTATCAGCCAGACTTTTAGTCATCAGAAGTATCTTAACATAATTCCTCTTTATATCTCTGACATCAGTAAAATTCCAAGGTCAAAAGTTTATAGCTCTTATTTGACTACAGAAACCAAATATTCTTGCAGATTTGTTTACTGCGCTGTTAACAAAATCAGCTTTATTAGCAAAATTAGCTTTAAAGAACATTATTGTTGGATCAGAGTAAATTGAAATGGAGACCAGAAAGCACCAAATACATTAGCAAGCTTGTTTTGTAGTAGTTTATAAATTATTATTTTTATCAGCAAATAGAGTTTTAAATTGTTCAGCCTCACATAGTAGAGAACAAACTCTAGTCTTATGTTATCCTTCAAACCAATACTGACTCGGCCCTCATTTGTGTTTTCCGAACAGGCAAGTACCCAGACAGATGCCCTAAAGCTCCCATCATCAAAACCACCCAGGCTTCTGAAAAACAAAGCTTTATTGTGCAAGCCAATCACCCAGACCAAGGCCACCTCGTGCAAACCTCACACACAAAACAAAGAATGCCAGACAGGTGGGTGCCTGATCTCCTACCCCTGTTGGAATTGGCTGTACTGCAGTTGAGAGTAATACATGATTTATGTAACAGGGAGTGGTTTTGAATGTATTGACTTTAACTAGATTTCAGGTTGTTGTATGTTATTTTCCAACAATTTTTGGTTTGTTCTGTTTTTGGTATAACAGAAAAAGAAGAACCTGCTCAACCCCAGATCATTGTGGTACCTGTTCCTGTACCAGTGTTTGTGCCACTGCCCCTCCACCTCTACACCCAGTACACACCAGTTCCCCTGGGGATGCCAGTACCTGTAAGTTATGCTGCAGTTCACTACAGAAGTCAGTGGTTTACAGGCTTGTTTTGTGTCCAGTATACCGAGCACTGTGTCACTGGGTGTTGGGTGTGGTCATGCAAGTGGTATTTGGAATCCTTGAAGCCATTTCCCTCCTTATTATCATATCATAATCACATTTGGTTAAACATCATCACACAAAACTACCAAATTATAGGAATAATACAGAGCTGTCCAGTCTGGAGTTATTTTTAACTTCATTTTAGTAGTCCTAAAATATATTTAAGGTTAAATGGGAGGGACCTCGCTTGTGTATTTGCTCTTTCCCTTCATCCCTAAGTATGTTCTGATATTTTCCCTATGTTCCATAGGTACCAGTTCCCATGCTCATCCCAACTACCCCAGATAATGCTGATAAGAGCATTGAAAATATTCAGGAAAACAAGGAAAAGATCTCCATGAATCCATTTGAAGCTGATCTCCTTCAAATGGCAGAAATTATTGCAGAAGACACGGAGAGAGAAAAGACACACTCTCATGGTGGTAGGTGGTGGCTTTAAAAAGGATATGAAATGCAGTGAGGTGAAGGTCCTCTCACCACAGAAATTTCCCTCTCCCTGATCCTAGATGCTGATCTGACTTGTGTTGACAGGAACAGGTTACCAGAGGTAGTAACCTCCAGATCAGTGTTAGAAGGAGGAGTCAAAATCAAGAAGACAGAGCAGTTGCTTTAAAAGAATATTTTCCTCCCAGGCTTTTTATGGAGGATTCTTGAGGGGTGAGACAGGTAAGAGTGTGTTGGATACTGACCAACCCATGTAATGAAAGTGAAACAAGCTGGAAAGAGATGAACAAAATATCCTACTGGTCTACAGATGACTCAAATAATAAGCAGGGAGGGATGGAAGCCTTTGGAAAAGCAAACCTACGGTAGTTCTGCGTTTCTCTTTCCCCTGCAACAGCATGACCAAGGTAGAAAGCTGTTAGGAGAACTCTAGTGGAGGAGAAGACACAGAATTTGTGTTAATGTTATGACCTAATACGTATGTTTTTGCTGTTCAAAGTATTTTATATTAGTTGTGCAAGCTGCCCATCATGTGTAGATACAGATTTCCTTCTTTTTCTAAAGGATCTCAAACATCTGAGCACGAGCTCTTCCTGGACCCCAAGATATTTGAGAAAGGTCAGTCAGGTTTTTTATTTTGCACATGGATTTTGATCCTGCTGCATCTTTTCTTGCAAACTCCTGGTTCTGCCTTTCCTGTAGCACATGGTGCCTGTGATCCCTCTCGTTGCAGACCAGGGCAGCACGTACAGCGGGGATCTGGAATCAGAAGCAGTGTCCACTCCACACAGCTGGGAGGAGGAGTTGAATCACTACACCTTACGATCCAATGCCCTGCCAGAACCTGATCCAGAGCTCAAACCGTTCTCCAAAGGTGATGTGGAACAGGACCTGGAGGCAGATTTCCCATCAGGTTGGTGTAATGTGAAGGAAAACTCTTTGTTTTATAAAAGCACACACAATTTTCTGCATGAGCATTGTCCCAGCAGCCTGGTTGTGTGTTTTCATGTAGTGACACTGGATGTTGAAAGCTGCAATAGTTGATCAGCTCTACTAAAAATTACTATTTTTAAAATATTATTGCTGTCTTTAAAGACAGCACTCTGCAGAACCCCTGACAGGAGTAGCAGGAAGCATTGCTCCACTCCTTTGAATTCATCACTTCTGTGTCCCTGGGTATAATCCATGTGAGTGGGGGCTAAGATCATATTTGCCTGAATAAAAACACCCACTGTTTTGGGGTTTTTTTGGTCCTATTGAGAATTTACTCAATTGTCCTAGTGAGAATTTACTTTATACAGCAAGTGCACAGATTGCTTAATTAGTCAAATGTCAGCATTATTTGAATATACAGGTGTGATTGTCAACTGTGAGGTGTTCCATAGTATCTCAGTGACAGTGACACTTCTACCTGGGCTGCTAAATCATGTGATTAAACTCTTCATGGTGTTGATTTGACTTCAGACTCATTTGACCCTCTCAGTAAAGGACCGGGTTTACATTCACGTTCACGGGCGAGACGGAGACACAGGGATGGCTTCCCACAGCCAAAGAGACGGGTAAGGAACTACTTCTGGAACACAAATCCCTTCAATTTTGAAATAACAACATTATGTGCCCTAATCTAACCATCTATGGATGAGGAACTGATAAAATGCTGCTTTGTTTGATGTGTTTGGTTGCTTGTAGGGACGGAAGAAGTCTGTAGTTGCTGTGGAGCCCCGGAATCTGATGCAGGGCTCCTACCCCGGCTGCTCTGTTTCTGGGATGACCCTAAAGTACATGTATGGGGTAAACGCCTGGAAAAACTGGGTCCAGTGGAAAAACGCACAGGAGGAACAAGGGGACCTGAAGTTTTCAGGTAAATTTGTCTCTCAGTGGAAACAGAAATACTTAGTTGAAGAGCACTTGGCTTGATTCATTGTTCAAGTGAAAGTTAAGATTATATATCACTGAGTTTTGCAATACCCATGAGTGGAGAATAGATTTTATAGAATTCTGTCTTGCATCTTTCCATGCATTTAAAAATCATAGCTATTACATTCTTAATTGATCTGTTTCCTTTAAAAAAAGTCTCTAAAACATTAGAAATCTCCACTTTGCCTTCCTTTGCATGCAGTAATTCTTCATTTGTAGCACAGATGCTTTATGCAGCTGCAGAGTTTTTCTGAGCTGTTATAGAGCCATGAAATTACAGATTTATCAGGCTATAATTCTAAGCTGACAACACCAACTCGGCCCCATCCATTCTATCTGTAGCTGGCACATTCCCAAAGTATTTGTTGGTCAGCAGAACTGTTTGCTGTAAAAAAATTGTGTGATCCAACATCAAAATCTTAACACCTTATTTCTAGGCTTCACAGCTGGAAAGAAATATATCAAAAGTCTGCCCATTCTGTGCTGCAACCTGCCTGAAACTAACTTTATTGCTCCTCATGTCTCACTGGGGTGATAGATAATAATGACAATTAAATACTATTTTGTTTATTTTTCCAATGATTAATTATTTTTTTATTACAAAAGCCCAGCAGTCTTGGGATTTGGCAGTGTCTTAACTCCCCTTTTCCCTGGTCTCAGATCTTACATCATTGCACTGAGTTTTGTGGGCAAATTTTCAGGGTCAAGCAGAGAATTTAAGTTAGGAATAGAATTGAGCTCTTTGGGGATGGTTAGGAAGAGAGCAAACCATAATAAATACTTTTGCAATTTAAAGAACTAGGCATGGCAGGACTTATATAAGAAATACCCCTAAAGGGAAAAATTCTAGTTAGGATGAAATCTGCTTTTTCATCTCTTCTTTGGAATTTTTGTTGTCATTCCATGAGAACAGCTGGGGTTTATTTCCCAGAAGTGGAGTATTCAATTGAGTTACTATGTTTTCTTTCTGAGGCCAACGAAGTAAATATTACAGTCATTTCCAGGAAACTGTGCCCACTCCCAGAAAGATTCCCTGCTTATTCCCAAGCAGGCACTTCTGAGGTGTGGAGCAGCCAAGCCTGGTAATTCCATTGCAGAACATTTGATTGATCAATTCCTGGTTGCTCTGCTTCCCTTTTTAAACCCCCTGCATGTCCCATTGAACTCCTCCTTTAAGAAGTGGGATATGCTGCACTCGACTCATGTCTAAAACTAGTGGGAAATACTCGAGGTCTTTCTCTCACTTTGGTGAGTCTCTCACTCCCCTGAGTCCAGCTGGAGGGGTGAAACCCATTTATCAACCCCAGGCTGCCTCAAGCTCATGCAGCCATTGCCATCCCACGTTTTGGGTTCAGCAGACTCCCAAACATTTACATGTCTGGGCTCTGAATTCCTGCAGCCTCAGTACTCGTTGTAAGGTTTCTACTGATTGCACATGCAGCTGCTCTGGGTTTTATTGGCCAAATCATTCAATTCTCAGCCAACAGATAGGAAGGAGTTCACCATTTAGTCATGCAGGGTACTTCATGTGTGAGACAGGAATTTAGGAGTTCTGCCTACATGAAATAATAAGGAATGTGGGAAAATTTAATGTGATGAATTAATTTTGCTAATCATTTCCTCGGCTGCAGTTCATCCTGTGAAGCTCAAGGAGGACATTCTCTCATGCACATTTGCTGAGCTGAGTTTTGGCTTGTGCCAGTTTATTCAAGAGGTGCGGAGACCAAACGGAGAAAAATATGATCCTGACAGCATCTTATACTTGTGCCTTGGAATTCAGCAGGTAACTGGAGTTAGGGCACTGCTGAGAACATGCAGAACTTGCTCTGGTTACATCCACAGTCCCACAGAGCAGCTTGGGGTTTATAGAGGAGGCAAGAATGTCTCTTTTTTTTGTTTTATTGTTTGCCTTAGTCCCATATATAACTAATTTTTCTGGAATTTTTTATGGTCGCAGTGACCAAGTTCTTCTGTCCTTACAGGGATGTGATGTGGGGGCTGAGTGTTTCTACCTAGACACAAGGTCTTGGATTTGGAACCTTTTTGATCATTTTTTGTGTAGGAAAGATCTGCTCCACAGAAATACTTGGTTTAGGATGGAATGGTTTAGATCTAAAATAATTGCACAGTGCTCTTCCAATAGATAAGTTTACATGGAAGGGATTGCCCAGTAAAGATTCCCAGTGACAAGACAGATACTTTTTGTGTTGGCAATATTTACAGAAAAAAATACATTGGGAATAACTACATTGTAATTAGTGAATACTAAGAGTAATGTAGTAAGTCCTTACTACCTGCCTTGCAACAGTAGCAGTACAAACCTAGAATAACACTTACTTGTGTTTAAATTCAATATATGTCTGCTCTGTTTCCTTTAGAACAGCCTGCATGGTCCTATTCTGAAACACGCATTTTGAGATACAAGAGTCAAAAGCTACTTATAACATAAAACTTATTTAATTAGACATGGAATTATCTTAATTTTTTTTTCCTTGCTATGCTTGGACAAAATGTAGAAAGAGTTAAAATTCAAAGTGCCATTGATAATTTCTAGGAGTATCAGTGATTTTTGTGTTCTAGTCTTGACTTACTTATTGATACAAACTCCTGACTTTGAGAAAACTTTTCTAAACTGCTCCTTGACAAGTTTAAGGAACTTTTCTTCCTTGGTGCTGCCAAGTTGCACAATATCAGCAACCTGTGTCTCTTGTCAGGAGGTATTACCATGTGAAGTTCTTTTCAACAGAAAAATACTCAATAATTATTCTGGTTTTTATAGGCAGACTTTTTCAAGAGTATTTAGAGGAAGATAATTTTGCAGAAAACAGCTCTAAAGCTTGAAATATTAACCACAGTTCTTGCCTAGATCTCTCCTTTCATACTGGAGAGATCCCAGTCCCTGCAGAAAATTTGATTTGCTGTTTTACTGGAGGTTTCACCAAAATGTTTGGCCCCATAAGACACTGGGACATAAGAAAGGAAAAGAGTCTGATGTCCTATATCTTCTCTGCAATGTTATATAGTCACAAACTGTTTGTCTTCCTGGTTTTTTTCTCTTGTAGTACCTGTTTGAGAATGGTAGAATAGATAACATTTTCACCGAGCCCTATTCCAGGTTTATGATTGAACTTACAAAACTTCTGAAAATCTGGGAACCTACAATTCTTCCAAATGGTAGGACAATTCTTTTGTTTTATGTAGCTGCGTGACAAAGCTGTATCATAAATGTTATCTGTATCATTATAATAAATGTAAATGTTAGCTGTATCATTAATGTTTTCTTAGGACCAGGAAGAGAATGTGATCTGAGGCTCTCACGTTAGTCTCCTCTCTCTACACCATGGATTTTATGTCTGTTTCTACCAGTTATGATTACATTTAAATGCATCTTTGATCAATCCTTTCAAAGAAAGGATTCCCATTCTGACACTCAATATATAAAGTTTTCTTCTTCCCTCAAGTTTAACTCTTTTTTTCTTTTTTTTCTTTTTTTTTTTTTAATACAAGTAGCCAGAATTGATTGTAGTATTTGAGATGAGGTACTGCAAATACTGTGTATGGGTGCACTGGTATTTCCCTGTTAGTGCTGGAAATAGTCCTGGAGAATTTGAGGATCACATTAGCAAATCATTGGAATCTTGTCTCAACTCCAAATTAAGACTTCCCAAATTCTGCAGATACTTTTAATTGGTTTTCAAGCCTGATTATGTGGTTTATAGAGCTGGACACCAGCCCTGTGAGTACACAACATCTTTTCCAGAGTATCAGTGAAACTTGAGTAATGTTGGCAATTCCACAACTGGCTTTTCATTTAGAAAAATGAACTTTTTATTTAATACAGAAATAATCCAATTACATATAGTTTGCTGCACACAGTGATATTTTTTCACAACAAATTTCTTCTAAGCCCCCATATCTGCCTTTCCTAACTGACTTATGATAATCACAATGGGCTATTTATACATAAAATGGGGCATTTTAAACTCATACTTCATGTTGTAGGAATTACACATTTTTGCAGTTGGCTGACTGTGGTTTAATACAGTGAAATTAGAACTTAGTGAGAATCTGCTGGTGTCTGCAGTTCCTTTATATCCTTCTCTTCAGGTATTGGAAGATCATGCTGTTCCACAGCTTGGTTCTCCATGCTCCTATGTTTGTGCATGCAATATTCTGGTTTTATTGGATTACAGTTGCTGATGATAGGTGTGAATTTGACCTGATATGTGGTTCATTAATAGAGGTTAGCTGAATGAGGATTTATATGCATAAATAACTATTTTCTTTTTCCTTTGCCCATTCTTTGTAGGTTATATGTTCTCAAGAATTGAAGAGGAACACTTGTGGGAATGTAAGCAGCTGGGTGCATATTCCCCCATCGTTTTGTTGAACACCCTTCTATTCTTCAACACCAAATACTTCCAACTAAAGAATGTCAGTGAGCACCTGAAACTGTCCTTTGCCCATGTTATGAGGCGCACCCGAACTCTGAAGTATAATACTAAGATGACATATTTACGTTTTTTCCCACCCTTTCAAAAACAAGAGGTAGAATCAGGTGAGTGCTCTCTGATCATTGGTGTTGGGGCAGTCACATTTGTGTTGTCTGAACTAGAGAATCAGAGAATTTTATGATTCTGTATTGTCTGCTTCTCTTTTAAAAAGGACTGGGGAGAACGAATCTGTTCTGCAGTAAGCAGAGCTGGGCATATGCTGTTATCCTGAATACATTTGCAGTGTTTTTCACTGCTTTAAAGAGAAATTCTGAATGAGCCAAGATACCCAGGAAAAACTTACAAAGGAGGTGTCACAGATTTGGCTGCAAATTTGTTTAATAGTCTTTCATAACATCCTCAGCTTGCTTAAAGCTCCATTAACTACTGCAAGAGTTAAAGGCCTTTTCTGAAGTCCTTTTCTCAGAACTTCATGATCTTGGGGTTTGGAGGTCCAGACCTTTATTGTGGCTTTTCAATTCCCATATTTGTCCTGGATCTGTGTGGGGAGCAGACCAGGCAGCCCCAGTGGAGAACAGCAATATGGGGCTTGCACTCAGAGGCAAAGACACACAGATGTTTGTTCTCAGTTAATTCTGGCATTTGGGAAAAGGAAGTCTTTGATGCTACTGGCTTCTTCAGTTCATAGTTCCAGTGCATTACATGAATTCTTCTTTAATAAGTAAAATTACATCCTCCATATTTTCCTGGTAGTTCTTTTGAGTTTTCCAGATGAAGAATGGGCTATGGACCTGGCCTCTAGGGTGTGCAGTCCTTTGCCCACCCAGCAGAT
The DNA here is from genome assembly GCA_013397055.1 of Pachycephala philippinensis. NCBI lineage: Eukaryota > Metazoa > Chordata > Aves > Passeriformes > Pachycephala > Pachycephala philippinensis. The sequence continues at coordinate 6,385 of VWZT01014224.1, read as the reverse complement.
CACACCAGGTGACCAGGGCTGGATGTTGACACGTGACAGAACCAGTTCAAGGAGTGGGTTTGGGTGATGCAGAGTCACCACTGAGTGCTGGGCTGAGACACCAGGCCTTGTTTCTGAAGGTGCTGCTTTTCACTGAACTTCTGTGATGCCATTTTTGTGTATCCAGATAAATTATCAGTAGGCAAAAGGAAACGCAGTGAAGATGAGGAGGTTCCAACAGCAGTGGAAATGGCTGAAAACACAGATAATCCCCTCCGGTGTCCAGTCCGACTTTATGAATTTTACTTATCAAAATGGTAAGTGACAGAATTTGAGTTTGGGCCTGTGTGTAGACTAGAACAAGCATTTGGCAAGTTGCCCACTCAGACCCTCTGTGCCTGTGCATTGGTTCCTTTCCCCAATTCCCAATCCCTCAGTGTGAGCAGAACAGGAATTCCAACAGCCGCACTGCTGTGAGACCCCCAAACAGTTTTTTTTTTGTTACCAGTGTTGAGTCAAGAGCAGAGTTACAGAGAGAGATGTATTCTTTAAATAAGTACTTTGTAAACTGGAGACATTACTACAGTGGCCATGGCATTCTCATCTCCCTTAATGCCCATACACCATCCTTCTTGTGAGGAGATTAATACCCAAAGAACGTCATGTTCCTTGTGAAAGAGTGTAGAAGTGTGAATTAGGTAAAACTCCTGATAAATTTTGCCTGCTGAGATGTGAGATTAACTTGTGTTTAGGAGTTAGAAAGGAGACTATAGCAAGGACAGAGATATAAATCATTTTTCTCTCCTGTTTCTATATAAACTTCAGTTAGATCCTTGAGCAGGTGGAAGATGATGTTCTTCTCTCTTCAAAGAAAACACACATGCAAAATGAAACAGCATCTCATTAGTGTCAGCTGAAACAGATAAATCACCCTCAGAAATGTACCTACTGAGCATACTACAAATATCCCATTACTGAGGCAGAGACAGGCATGGGGCTGTCCAGACTCTTTCTCTCCCTCTTCTTACCTTCCGTGTCTTCACTGGCACATCATTAGAAGCTTTTAGTTGTTCTTGGGCTGGGAAAGCATTTTCATCCTCCTCATCATGTATCATAGCTGAGCCTCTGCAGTGGTGCAGGCAGCAGTACAAATTCCCTTTGCTGTTTTGGTGTGATTATCCCAAAGCCAGGCAGGAGGGATCCTGGCTCTAGAGACTTTAGAACCCTACCAGAGCCTGGAAGCTGCCTTGGAGTCAGTCAGTCTTGCAAGCAGATGGGCTTAGCATTGCAGCATGGCCCGGCAAGCTGGGATTTAGTTTTACTCGCTCTTGAACAGCACCTTAGAATCATTTAGGTTGAAAACTCCCTCTAAGCTCATCAAATTCAGCTGTTCCCTCAGCACTGCCAAGGGCACTGCTAACCCATGTCCCCAAGTGCCACATCCACATGGCTGTTAAATCCCTCCAGGGACAGGGACTCCACCACTGCCCTGGGCAGCTGTGCCAGGGCTGGACAAGCCTTTCAGTGAAGAAATTTTCACTAATATCCAGTCTAAGCCTTGAGGCCATTTCTACTTGTCCACATTACGCAGCAATTCTGGAATCCCAGAACCAGTTTCATTCAGAGATTGCGTGTCAAATGCATTTATCACTCCTACCATTAATTGGATGACACTGAAGAACCCCTGCTGTAAAGAAGTTACTTTGATTTTCTTTGTTTCTTTATAAGCAACTGCTGCTGAGTGACCTAGAAACAACTTAACTGTTCCCTAAGAGGAAGGGGGAGACAGTGTTGCCATCTCAATGTAACTTTGATTTCTTTGCTGATTCTCTCTTAAACTCTTGGTAAGATTGTAAATGCAGGCCGAGGTTCCTAAACCTTGTTTCCTTTGCCTTGGCAGTTCTGAAAGCGTGAAGCAGAGGAGTGATGTGTTCTACCTGCAGCCCGAGCGCTCCTGTGTTCCCAACAGCCCCATGTGGTATTCCACATTGCCAATAGACCCAGGAACCTTGGACATCATGTTAACACGGATTCTTATGGTGAGGGAGGTACACGAAGAACTTGCCAAAGTCAAATCAGAGGACTCTGATATTGAGTTATCAGACTAACTGCAGTGGGGTATTTTCCTTTGAATACACATCAGAAGCACCAAAATGTGAATACGTCCAGCCTTTGGAAAATGTGTATCAAATAAGCCAAGATAACGTCACCTACAGGCAGATTTTGTACCACAGTGGATGTACAAACTGGAACTGGAAGGAAGCAAGCTGTGTAAGCTGCAAATCCCAACGTCCTGTGGCACCAGTCAATCCTCGGAACAAATCCAAGTGGAACTCACCTATTGGAGTGGTGCATAAATCCTTTATCTGTTTAGGATTTTTTAAAGTTGTGAGATATTTTTAAGGAAAATGGTTGTGTAAAATCTACCCTCACACTGTTGGGCATGGAGAGCTAGATTGTGGCTCAGGTGACTTCCCAGCCTGCTGGCTGGCAGCCCTTGCTGCCAAGGAACACGTGGAGATCCTCGAGCTCTTCCAGAGGATACGAGAGAAAGGGGTGAGGTTTAGACAAACAGACACCTTCCGTTATAAATACACCTACACATACACTTTTATAATTTTTTTTTTTTTTTTGGAAACTGGGATCAAATGTTAGGAAGGCAGGAGCCACTGGCCATCCCAGTGGACAACTCTGGCTGCAGTTAAGTGGCCACGCGAGGCCAGACGCCGGCTCCCGCTCCGGGCTCACGCCAACTCTCACTCTGTTGGAAGAGGTGCTGTAGGTCAAACTTCCTGTGACCTTTTGGGGGCTGTCCAGGAGGGGATGTCCTGGGCTCTGTGCAGAATCCCTTCCCCAGCCCAGTAGCTCTGCAGTCTGTCCATATAACCCAGCAAATACTGTGGTGCACGGAAAGTTTATTTCCCTTAAGGCAGCTTTCCTTTCTCCTCTTTCCCTACTCCTATGGTTTTGATTATTTTGTAAGGCAAATCTAGAGAGGGCTTTGTCTTTTCAAAATGAAATACACACACACTCTTTCTCTTTCCACCTTTGCAACACGGGCAGTGTTGTACAAAGGATGCAGTATTACTTCTGACAACAGAACTGTGGTAGAAAATGACCATGTGTGTTTTTATCCTGCCCCACCCAAAGAGATTTAGTCATAGTGTTGGAAATTGAAAGAGGTTTTTTTTCAAGGCTTGGCTGTTACTGAGTCTTTTGGAAGAGAAAAGCTCCCATGTGGTTTTTAGAGGACAGGGCATTATCAGATACTGTCTGAATCTCTGTTTTCTCAAACTCTAGGTGTGTGTTTCTGATGACCAGTGGTCACAAATTCATTGGAAACCCAAACTATTTTTAAAGAAGAGAATTGTATGGTTTTTATCTAGCTCTGGTCAGTTATCCATCTTCTGTAACAGGGGTCTGATATTTGAGCTTGTCACTAAAATTTCAAGAGATGAAAATCAACAGCCTTGAATAATATTTCCTTTTTTTTTGTTTTGTTTTGTTTGGTTGGTTTTTTTGTTTTTTAATTATTTTTTTAGCAGTTACAAAAGTAATTTAACAAAAATAAAATCAGAAAGTAGTCTATTGACGTTGTGTACTCGGTAGTCCTGTCCCTGCCTGTAACAGATTTCACTGATGTATTTTTTAATACAGAAAATTATGTGAAAAGTAAAACCTGCCCCTGATTCTGTCTGACCAAAGCCCATCTGTGTCTGTCATTTCTGAGCAAAGGTTCTGCTTTCTTCATGGCCTGGCATTCCCAGGGGAGATATTTTAGCCACTCCCTGGCACTCAGAGGCTCAGGGATGCTCCTGCAGACTCAGTTCTTGCTCCATGAACACCAACCTGCCCCTCCCCATTGTTACATTGAATAGTGAAATTGCAGGCAGAGGGGTTTGGATTGGGAAGGTTCAGGGAAAACAAAATCATTCTGGAAAGTTCAGTTTGTAGGGGATTAAAAAGGTCCGAGGTGTGTCTGCTGCACACAGGTGTGCCCAGAGCCTCAGTGTCCATGGCACAGGGGAGGCTCCAGGAATTCCTGTGTCTTCTGGGCAGCTTTTGGGGGTGCAGCATGCTGTCCTTGCCTTCTCCCTCCTTCCCTGACCCCCCTGGGAATGAGCAAGGCAGCAGGGAGGGCAGGCTTTCCTTGGGTGGGGATGGTGTGAAAAATTATCCCACAGCTGAGTGTTCCTTGACAGACATTAACAGAAATATTCCCATAGAATAACGTAGGATGTTTGTACCTTATGAGAAACACTTTTCTTTCTCGGAACATCCTCACTGTTTCTTGTCTGGGAACGCTTTCATTGAGGTCGATTTTTTGCAGGCACTTAGAACAAAAGATACTTGCCTTTCAGATTCTCTCAGCAAGGAAAGTGAAATTACTTTAACTGGCTGAAAGGGAAGTTGCTAAACATTGTGCAAACTCCTTTGACTTGGTGGCTGTGATGTGAAAAACATTTCATTGCAGTTCCACGGTAATAATTAACCAGTAAGTAGTTTTAGTTTCAATTTCACTTCTGCTTGGATGCCCTTTGGCAATAGTCTGGTGTTTCCAAGGTCTGCCTGGGCTGGTTTTGCCTCTTCAGGGATTTCTTGTCAGCCCAGCTCAAGTTCACACTGATACACAAGAATGATTACCTCAAAGGATTAAAATATATTTGTAGATTACACACACAGGCTCAAAGTTCTGAACACAAACTTGTTTGTAGTCAACATTTTTGACTCAGTTGCTGAGCACACAACCAAGGTTTATTGAGATATTCTTTTAAACAGAAAAATCATGCTGTATCCTGCTGAATCACAGAGTTAACTGGGCTGGAAAAGACCTTTGAGATCATCGAGTCCAGCCTGACACCTAACACCAGCTTGTCAACCAGACCATGGCACTGAGTTTCTCATCCAGTCTTTTATTATCCTGTAGTCTCAGTGTGGACAGAGAAGCAATGAAGATGAGTGTGAGAAAGAAAAATAGAAAATTTGCTGCTACCAGGGTGCCAGCAGGTCCCAGTGCAGGAGGGGCTTGGTGCAAACCTGCTGCTCCATCCTGGCTTCAGTTCACTAAAGAAGGGAACTGGGGGCACGTTGAAAGCCACAGAATTAAGTGCAAAAGGAAGTTAAATTACCTTTGGAATTATTCTGCCAACTACTGCTAAAAAAAACACGCCAGGATTTCTCTGGAATAGTTTCTAACTCCTCAGAGACTTAAAACAGCAGCAAAGTCCCTCATCATGTGTCCCCAGATGTGCTGCTGGTTCAGTGCCAGGGCTCACAGAGGTGACTCAGAGGAATGTGCAATAAAATCAGTGGTTTTTTTGGTAACAATCTCAGCAACTCCCCAGTCCCTTGAGCAGTAGTTTCACTGTTGCCTTAACAACCAAAGAACCCAGAACAAATGCTCGTGCATTGAATGCTTACCGTGCTCATGACCGCCTGGCGTGGCTGGAGCTTTGCTCCCCTCAGCACAACAGGTTGCCCCCTATTCCTCCTTGACCTGTCATCCATTTTAAACATTCCAGAGGCAAAACTTAATATTTGCTGTCTTCATTAAAGAGCTGCTCCCTGGCAGCACTTCCCCTGTAGCTTCACCAGCCTTGTAAGATGATAAGTAAGAAATAAGTTGTGAGCAGTTGAGCTCCTGAGTATTAACTGTTGAGGTTTTTTTGTAGCTGTGTACGAGCACCAAAAGTGAGTAAAAATCACAGACCATTGCTGAGGAGAAAGGCTAGAAGGAGTTTTGGGAGCACTGAAGTGGGTGTGTTGTGCCTGTGAGAGCTACAGGTCTTGTCTCTTGTTGCCAGAGCTTCACACCTGCAGCGGGTGATGTAACAGAGGAGTCCCCACAGGATCCTCACCTTTGCCTTCGGGGCTCAGCTGCTCCAGGGAAATCCCTTTGGTCCAGCACCACAGCCACAGAGTTGGGCAGGTAGGACTGACTCTGCTTTTGCATCTTGCCCAGGAGGAAACAATCAGCTTAGAAACGATGTGCGGGTCAAATGGTTTTGCACAATATTATTGTGTTTGTTATGAAGTTGACCCCAGCCCTTTTTTAGCTGGATTTTTTTAAACTAAGGAAGAAATCGCTCATTTAGTCTAACCACTGGTACAGACTTCTTCCAGCAGCAGAGCTATAAGAATTTGCCTTTTTATCTTCAGTTTTCACACCAGAATCCCAAGAAGCATTCCAGAAGTTTTCTGTTGTGTTGTGCTTTCTGAGGGAACAATTTTGGACATGCCAGGAAGAGCAAGCGGCAGAAGAGCTGTTGCCAGGTGCTGGGAAGGTGCTTGGGCAGGCAGGTAATTGATGGTACATGGCAAAACACTAATATAAATATTAAGTCCCCAAGATTCATGGTTTTATATTCAAAACATCTCATTATGAGGTCCTTGATGCTCAGCCACT
>VWZT01014223.1:4143-18990 GCA_013397055.1 Pachycephala philippinensis | reverse complement strand
TAGTTTAAAATACAACATTATTTCATATTATTAACACATTGGTACATTATTAATAATAATTTGATAATAGAACATATAAATCAGTGTTTACTATTTATATATTATTATTGATAGTTTTATTCAAATGTTTATTAATATAGTAAACTGTAAGTATAATTTCTATTGTGATTATATATAAAAATAGGCTATATAAATTAGATACTGCAATCATATCTTTAATGTAATTTCAGTACAATTCCTACTATAATTCTACATAAAATACATATAAAATTGATATAAAATGAACCAAGGCTCCCTTTTTCCCCCGTTTTCCCAGCACTCTCCAGTGCCAGCTACCGGGGCCGGGAGTTCCTGGCCGTGTTCCCACAGAATGATGATGAGTCCCCCAGTGCGCACCTGCAGCTGCTGCTCACCTCCTATGGCCCTGCCGACACCCAGGTGTCGGTGATGCTCCATGGTGGCTCCTTCACCCGCAAAGTCACCCTGGGGCCGGATGTCACTGTGCCCCTGTCCCTCCCTGCTAAGCTGGAACTCACTGGAAGCCGCATTTCCCATAAAACCTTGGTGGTCCAGGCCAGCACTGACATCTCCGTGGTGGCCGTCAGCACCAAGGGCTACACGGTGGGTGCCACTGCCCTCCTGCCCGTGGAGAGCCTGGGCACCAGGTACTACGTGGTGACACCTGTTGGGAATTACACTTACGGCATGACCGAGTTCGTGGTGGCCGCTGGCGCTGCCACCACCGCTGTTAGCATCACCACCACTGCCACTTTCCACTATGCTGGGGCCACCTACGTCCCCGGTGCCGTGCTCTGCCTGTTCCTGCAGCCCTACCACAGCTTGCAGCTCCAGAGCAGCCAGGACTTCACTGGCACAGCCGTGGTGGCCGACACCCCTGTGGCCGTCCTCAGTGGCCACACCTGTGTCAAAGTGTCTGCTGGCTTTGACTTCGTGGTGGAGCAGCTCCTCCCGATGACAGCGTGGGGGAGGAGCTACGTGGTGCCACCCAACCTGCTGCAGACAGACATTGACTTGGTGTATGTGGTGACGGGTGAGGACAACACCATCACCTACAACACCGGGAGTGGGAATGCCACTGTGGCCATGGCAGCAGGGGAGGTGCAGAGGTTCGTGGTGAACCGTAACTTCTACCTGTACATCAGTGCAGTGATGGCAGTACAGGTGGCGTTTTTCTTCAGTGGGTCATCTTGGCAAGATCCCTTCCTCCTTGTTGTCCCACCTGTCACCGCCCACTGCACTGCGTTCCGCTTCAGCAGCGTGCCCGGCCAGTATAACCATGCCATCCTTGTTGCACCCACCACTGCCGCTGCCAACACCACCCTCAACCATCGGCCAGACAACACCGTGGCGTGGCAGGCCATTCCTGGCACAGATTTCTCCTGGGCCAGCATCACCGTGCACGCAAATACACAGAGTGCTGAGAACTCGCAGGTGCCCATCGGGCTTCTGGTGTTTGGGTTCCAGAGTCACACTGGATACGGCTTCCCCGGGCTCTGTGCCGCCAGTGAGTACAGTCAGTCCATTGTTGTGTCATCCCAGTGTTGCCTGGCTGATCATTCATGGGTTTTCCCCTTTTTTTTCAGCCCCCACACCTCTCTCCTGTGAGGATTTGGTATGTGAGGAGAGATGTGAGATGGTGGATGGACAACCAGAGTGCATCCAGGAGACCTTCTCTATCTGTTGGCTTGCTGGTGGGCCACACTACCGCAGTTTTGATGGAAAAACCTTTGATTTCATGGGAACATGTGCATACACCTTGACCACCATCTGCAATCCTGATCCCGCCCTCCCTGCCTTCTCTGATGAGGTCAAAAAGGAAGAAAAGGAGAACTCCAAAGTTTCTTCCATTGGCTCCATCAGCATCCATGTAGGCAATGTCACTGTCACTGCAGTCCGTTCAGAGAATGGGATGGTGAGGGTAAGCAAAAATCATAATTCCCAAATCCAAGTAATTTTTTGGAATTTCACTGAAATTACATATTTAGCAATGATCTTGAGGCTCTTTTCCTAAATAATTCAAGGATTTGCTGGTGTGCAGGCAACCCTTGCATGAAGACACCTCAAATCTTCTTAAACGCCATGTATTGTCCAATTTTGGTGAGTTTTGGTATTTTGATGATTGTTGTTGTCCTGCAGGTGAACAACCACCGCTCACGCCTCCCCATCTCCCTCTCCCATGGAAAGCTCCGTATCCATCAAAAGGGTAGATCCATGTTGATCCAATCAAATTTCAACCTGAAGGTCCTCTACAACTGGGATGATCATGTAGTGGTCAAACTTCCAGCTGCTCTTTCTGGAAAAGTCTGTGGGATGTGTGGGAACAACAATGGGGACCCCCGAGACGATGCTCTCACTCCTGATGGGAAACAGGTGTGGGATATTGTGGAGCTTGGGAGGAGCTGGAAGGTGACCAGTGAGAGTGGCCACTGCCAGGACACCTGCGATGGGGACTGTGGGCGGTGCAGATGGGACGAGGTGGTGACATACAAGGCAGAGACCTGGTGTGGGAAGTTGTCCCAACATTCTGGGCCATTCCAGTCGTGTCATGACACGATCAGTCCCAATATCTATGTGAAGAACTGTATCTACGACCTGTGTGCCAATGAGGCGCGTCGGGATGCACTGTGCCATGCCCTCCAGATCTATGCTGATGACTGCCAGGAGGAGGGGATCAACGTTTCCGACTGGAGGACAACAGCGGGATGTCGTGAGTAGAGGATGGTTGGGTGAAAATACTCCTTGGGGTGGGCAGAGCCTAATTAATATGGGACTGAAGATCCATGGGATCATGGGTTGGGAAAGGTTATGGCAGCAGGTCCAAGAAGGAAATCCATGGAAGTCCAGGGAGATTCCAGAAAGTCCAAGTAGGAAGTCCATAAAGTCCATGGAGTCTCCAGAAAGTCTGAGCAGGAAGTCCACAGAGAATCCAGAAAGTCCAGGTACAAGGTCCAGGAAGTTCATGGATACTTCAAAAAAATAAATGGACGCTCCAGAAAACCCATGGAGACTCCAGGACAGTTGTGTAGATAGTCCAAGAAGTCTCTCCCACCACGTGCCGCTCTACCCTGACCGCTGTTTCCCTCCCTGTCCAGCTCTCACTTGCCCACCCAACAGCACCTACAGCACCTGTGGCCTCGCCTGCCCCGCCACCTGCANCATCAAAAGGGTAGATCCATGTTGATCCAATCAAATTTCAACCTGAAGGTCCTCTACAACTGGGATGATCATGTAGTGGTCAAACTTCCAGCTGCTCTTTCTGGAAAAGTCTGTGGGATGTGTGGGAACAACAATGGGGACCCCCGAGACGATGCTCTCACTCCTGATGGGAAACAGGTGTGGGATATTGTGGAGCTTGGGAGGAGCTGGAAGGTGACCAGTGAGAGTGGCCACTGCCAGGACACCTGCGATGGGGACTGTGGGCGGTGCAGATGGGACGAGGTGGTGACATACAAGGCAGAGACCTGGTGTGGGAAGTTGTCCCAACATTCTGGGCCATTCCAGTCGTGTCATGACACGATCAGTCCCAATATCTATGTGAAGAACTGTATCTACGACCTGTGTGCCAATGAGGCGCGTCGGGATGCACTGTGCCATGCCCTCCAGATCTATGCTGATGACTGCCAGGAGGAGGGGATCAACGTTTCCGACTGGAGGACAACAGCGGGATGTCGTGAGTAGAGGATGGTTGGGTGAAAATACTCCTTGGGGTGGGCATAGCCTAATTGATATGGGACTGAAGATCCATGGGATCATGGGTTGAGAAAGGTTATGGCAGCAGGTCCAAGAAGGAAATCCATGGAAGTCCAGGGAGATTCCAGAAAGTCCAAGTAGGAAGTCCATAAAGTCCATGGAGTCTCCAGAAAGTCTGAGCAGGAAGTCCACAGAGAATCCAGAAAGTCCAGGTACAAGGTCCAGGAAGTTCATGGATACTTCAAAAAAATAAATGGACGCTCCAGAAAACCCATGGAGACTCCAGGACAGTTGTGTAGATAGTCCAAGAAGTCTCTCCCACCACGTGCCGCTCTACCCTGACCGCTGTTTCCCTCCCTGTCCAGCTCTCACTTGCCCACCCAACAGCACCTACAGCACCTGTGGCCTCGCCTGCCCCGCCACCTGCAACATCCCTGCTCTGTCATCCAGCTGTGCCACCGCCACCACCTGCATGGACACCTGCGTGTGCCACGAGGGCCTTGTCCTCGATGCCAACACCTGCGTCCCCCCCTCTGAAAGTGGCTGCGTCTTTCAGGGTCTCTTCCATGGCCTTGGCGAGGAATTTTGGGGCGACCTCTCTTGCAGCCAACGTTGCGTGTGTGATGCGGAGCAGCGGCAGGCGGTGTGCCGGGATTCTGGTTGTGGCACCGAGCAGGAATGCCGGGTGGAGGAGGGGATCCAGGATTGTTATCCCAAAATTTTTGGGGTCTGCGCCGCTGTTGGAGCCACCCACTATGAGACCTTCGATGGCAAGCGGTTCATCTTCCAGGGAACATGTGTCTACCTGTTGGTTGGGTTGTGTGAGGACACCCAAAATTTGGTGGGATTCCAGGTGTTGGTGCAGAATGGCCACCAGAGTGAAAACCTCATGTCATCCATCACCGTGGTGACAGTCAAAGTCTACAACAAAACCATCAGCATCAGCAGGGAGCACCCTGGAAAAATCATGGTGAGTTTAGGAAATGATCCCTTATCTTTTCACCACATTCTCCACCTCATCCCAAACCTTATCCCATTAAGGAGTGATCAAATCTGAAATGTAATTAAATCAACATCATTTGGGTGTTCCAGCTGTTGAAAGCAGAATTGGAATTATCCATCAGACCCAAATTTTATCACTTTTTATGGTTTTCTCTGTAGATTGATGAGCAGTTGGTCAACCTCCCGTATCACTACAGTGAAAGAAAGATTGTTGTCTATCGTGATGGGCAGGATGCGGTGGTAGAGACTAATTTTGGCCTCATTGTCACCTATGACTGGTACAGCCACGTCACTGCCATGGTGCCCAGTGGCTTTGCCAACACCCTGTGTGGGCTCTGCGGGAACTACAATGGTGCCGCCAGTGACGACATGATGATGAGGAATAACCAGGTGACATCAGACCCAGATGCCTTCGGGAGCAGCTGGAAGGTCACTGATATCCCAGGATGTGGTGAGAGGTCAACAGTGGAATGTTCCAGCGCTGTTGCACGTTCCCAGCTGCAGCAGGAAGTATCTGGGATGGGGTGTGAAATTATTTTGGAAGCAGATGGACCCTTTGGAGCATGTCATGGTCATGTTGATGCCCACCAGTACTTCCAGAGCTGCATCCATGATTCCTGCCTCTTCCCTGATCAGGAAGAAGGGATGTGTCCAATCGTTGCCCGCTACGCCACCGCATGCCAGGCTGCTGGTGTCTCCATCGGGAGGTGGAGGACAGATAATTTCTGCTGTAAGCTGGGATAATTGGAGGGTTTTTCCTTCAGCAGTATCCAAAGGGTCCTCAAGCCCATTCCAAATCCAAGTATGAGCAACCCAGAGGTGGGTGGGTATCCAGTGGGAATTCCATCCAAAGTCTTGGTTGATCCCATAATCCACCCAAAATGAACCCTTCCCAAGGAAAAAGTTGTCTCATCTGGAATAATTTATCCCCCAGAATCTCCAATTTCTTGGTGTTGGCTACAAAATGGATAACTTAGAGGGAGAACCACCAAAAAGTGTACCAAAACCAGTGGAATTGGGTTAAAGGGATCCAGCCGGGAGTTGTTGAAGACCCAGTGTGAAGCGATCCCACTCTTTGAGGCAATGTTACATTTTTCTTCATGAAAATGGGAGAAATCTAGTGGTTTAGCAGCATAAATTCTTATTTTAATGGGCTGGGATATTCTTTATGGATGATCATTGGGTCATCATCAGGTAATCATTGGATCATCATTCAGTGATGTCCCTCATCACATCCACAGGGAGGAAAATTGAGGGTTTATCATGAAACTGGGCTTAAACACTGTATTTCGTGAAGTTCGCAACTGAATTCTAGGAAACTTCCAGGATTTGACTTGGAATTTCCTGGTCCCTCATGAATCCCATTGTCTCCCGGCAGATATTTCCTGTCCTTCCAACAGCTCCTACAAGCTCTGCTCTCACACCTGCCAGCATACCTGTGGCACTGACTCCGCCACATGTCCAAGGCGGTGCCGCGAGGGCTGTGTGTGTCAGGACGGCTTCATGCTCAGTGACGACGAGTGCGTACCCATGTCCCACTGTGGCTGCAGCCACCACGGAGTCTACTACAAAGAGGGGGAGACGTTCTACCCCACAGAGCAGGAGATGTGCCAGTGCCTCTCCGGTGGCACTGTGGAGTGCCAAAATACTTCCTGTCCTGATGGTGGCCCCGGGAAGGTCATTGATGGTGTTTTCCAGTGTCCCTCTCAGGTGTCTAGCACCTGTGTGGCCACAGGTGACTGCACCTATGTCACCTTCGACGGGATGGCCTTCAACATCACTGGTACCTGTTCCTACGTCCTCACCCAGACCTGCACAGGTGACAACTTGACATCATTTATTGTTACAATCCAGAAGGAGGCAAGGCAGAAGGGGAAGGTCTCCGGGATCCAAGCGTTGTCTGTCGATGTCTATGGGGTCACCTTGACCTTGAAACAGGGAAAAGGGACAGATGTCATGGTAAGGTGGCACTTTATGGTCCAAATCTCATGGAATCCCCCCCAAATTGGGTTTCCTTGATAGAAGAGACACCTCAGCCCATCTCCAAGCCCAGTCCATGCTCATCCCCACTTTTCTTTCTAAGCAAGATCCCTAAATGCATTAAAACTTTGGTTAGAAGGTGTTTTCCCTGAATTTTTTGTTCTACCTCAGTCAACCCCAAAACTGTGTTTCCTTGATGAGGGGAGCCCTCCCCCATCTCCAAGACTAATGCATGCTCATCCGAACTTTTCCTTCCAAGTGGGATCCATAAATCTATCAGAATATTGTTTGGAAGGTGTTTTCCCCAAATTTTTGGTCCCACCTCCTCACTGGAGAACTCTTCCTTCTCTATCCCAGGTGGATTCCATCTCCCACCACCTCCCCACCATCCTGAGCGAGGGACAGGTCCAGGTCTACCCACATGGGACAGGTGTCCGGCTCCGCACTGACTTTGGCCTTGTTGTCCACTATGACCTCGTCCAGCACGTGATGGTCACAGTGCCTCAGACCTACATGGGGCACCTGTGCGGCCTCTGTGGCAACTACAATGGCCAACGCAATGATGATTTCCAGCTCTCCAGTGGCCAGCTGGCTCCAGATGCGACAGCCTTTGGATCCGCATGGAAAACAACAGATACGCCTTGCGATGACACCTGTCCCAAGGATCAGTGTCCCACCTGCACAGAGGAGAAAGTGGCAGTCCTCCAAAAACCCAATTACTGTGGCCTCCTCATGGCCCCTGAAGGTCCCTTCGGCTCCTGCCATGGCATCATCGACCCGATCCCGTACTCCCAATCCTGCATCCATGACCTCTGTATGACTGGAGGGGACACACATGTCCTATGCCAGAGTATCCAGAGCTATGTCACCACGTGCCAAGACGCCGGAGTCACCATGGGTGGTTGGAGGACACAATCCTTCTGCCGTGAGTTTGGGAGGGCACAGGGGCAAATGTGCCCTGTTTGGGGTTGGGAGGATCTCCAGGTGAGATCCCACCTGGACCACCAGGAATTTGGGGGGGGCACAGGGGCGGAATGTTCACTGTTTGGGTGTTGGTGACAGTGGTGACACGCAGGACATAGGATGATGGTGATGGGATGAGCTTTAAGGTCCCTTCCGTTCCAACTCAATCCATGATTCCATTAAAATTCCAGCCCTCACCTGCCCAGCCAACAGCACCTACTCCCTTTGCACCAACACCTGTGCCAACACCTGTGCCGGAAATGCCACCACCTGTCCCCAGACCTGTGCTGAGGGCTGCCAGTGCCACCAGGGCTCTGTCTTTGACGGACAGGGATGTGTTCCCGAGGAGCATTGCGGATGCTTTAGGGATGGGGAATACTATAAGGTAGTTTTTCTGGCTTTTTTTCCTGTTTTTAGGCATTTATGTCTTTTTTCCCTTTGTTTTTTCCCTATTTTTATACATTTGCTTCCTTTTTTCCTTCTTTTCCCTATTTTTATGTCCTTACCTATATTTTCCCTGCATTTTTTTTCCTTTCTCTCATATTTTTCTGCATTTACCTGTTTTCATGGTGTTTTCTTTCTTTTCCTAGCTTAATGTATTTACATTTAAAAAAATAATTTCCCCCCTTTTTTCCCTATTTTTATGTATTTACACCTTTATTTCTTGCATTTTTCCCTATTTTTCTGTCTCATTTTTCCAGAATTTTCCCCCCTTCCACACCCCTATTTTTATGTCATATTTTCTGTGCATTTCCTTTCTTTTCCCCTATTTTGAGGCAGTTACATCCCTTCTCTTGCCTGTATTTCTCCTGATGATATGAATTTGCATTTAATGTTGTGAATTTTCCCGTTTTTTCCTATGTTTATGCTTTTCCCCAGCACTTTTCCCCTTAATTTTATACATTTATGTCTTTTTTCCCTGCATTTCTCCATTTTTACCCATTTATAGGCAATGTATGCATGTACATCCCTTTACCTTGCAATTTGTTCACTATTTTCCCTATTCTTCTGCACTTATGTCCTTTTTTCTGCATTTTTTCTTTTTATTCCCTTTTTTCATGGATTTCTTTTTCTCTTTTCTCCCTCCCCACAGCCCCATGAGATGCTTTTATGGGATCGCTGCCAGCGCCGTTGCACCTGTGTCCCTGGCCAGGGCCTTACCTGCCAGGACCATGCTTGCACTGAGGACGAATCCTGCGAAATCCGGGAAGGCATCTTGGGATGCATCAATAAAAGTGAGGAAAAATGGGGGAAAAGGGGATTTTAGAGGCAAAGCGGATCTGTGGATGATTGGGGGGTTGATTGGGGAAAAAAGGGAAGGGGAGGTGGAGGGAGCAGAATCCTGTCTCTGGCACTAAGGGTCAGGAATGTGGCAATTCTTCCCATGGTTTCTCCCAAGGTTTCCCACATGTTGTTTTCTCCATCCCATAATTTTTCCCACAGTTCCTCCCATTGTTTTTCCCATCCCAGGGCTTCTTCCATCCCATGGTTTCTCCCAGCCCATGGCTTCTTCCATGGTCTTTCCCATGGTTTTTCTCATTGTTTTTCCCATGGTCTTTCCAGGGTTTTCCATCCCATGGTTCCTTCCTTCACTTCTCCCATAGTTTCTCCCATCCCATGATTTTTCCCATTCCATGGTCTTTCCCATCTCGTAGTTTTCCCTACACTTTTTTCCCATCCTTTTCCCCAACCCATGGCTTCTCTCAATGTTTCTCTCTTATTTCATCCAGCCCATGGCTCATTCTGCTCCCCCTCCCCTCCCAGACCCCTGCAAGTCCCTGCGCTGCCGCCCCAAGGAGCGCTGCCGGCCCCGTGGTGCCCAATCCCACTGCATCCCGGCCCTGGTCGCCACGTGCTGGGCATGGGGTGACCCACACTTCCGCACCTTCGACGGCCTTGACTTCGACTTCCAAGGAACCTGCACCTACACCATGGCCGAATCCCATGGGAACGACTCCGGGCTGGTGCCCTTCAGGGTCAAGGCCAAGAATGACATCCGTGGTGGGATCCAATCTGTGTCCTATGTCTCCTTGGTCAATGTTGACGTCTATGGACAACGCATCTCCTTCCACCGGAATGAAGACGGAAAAGTCCGGGTGAGTTGGGTGGAAATGTGGAAAATTTGGGCTTTTCCCCAACTTTTTGCTTCATCCAGCTCTTCCTTACCTCCTTTTTCATCCAGCCAGTGCCAATGTTATTTTGGGATAAATCAGTCAGACTGGGAGGCGGATTGTTGAAATGTTGGGATATTTTGAGAATAAAATGTTGGTATATGTCACGAATTAAAAGTTGAGAAATGGTGAGAATAAAATATGGGGAAGAGAATATTTGGAAATGTCAGGAACAGAATGTTGGGATAAACTGGGAATAAAATGTTGCTCTGTCTAGGGAATAAAATATTAGGATATTTCAGGAATAAAATGTTGGGATGCAGCAGGAATAAAATATTGTGGGGTGTTTGGATATTTTGGGAATAAAACATTGGGTTATAGTGGGAATAGAATGTTGGGATATGTCAGTAATAAAATATGGCAGGAATAAAATGCTGGGATATGTAAGGTGTAAAATGTTGGGATATGATGAGATTTAGCATTGGAATATGCTGGGAATAAATAATTGGGATATGTGGGGAATAGAATATTTGGTTACATTGGGAATAAAATATTGGTGTATGTTGAGAATAAAACATTGAGATAACTGGGAATGTTGGGCCATCGGCAGGTGAATGGGGAGGTGACGCTGCTCCCGGTGCTCCTGGCAGATGGGAAGCTGAGGGTCCGTCCCAGTGGGCTCCGTGTTTCTCTGGAGACAGATTTTGGTCTCCGGGTCTCCTATGACTGGAACTGGCACCTCCTGATTGACCTCCCCAGCAGCTACTTCCGCCATGTCCGTGGCCTCTGTGGGAATTTCAACCTCAAGCCCCTCGATGACATCCCCGAGGCTGGTGACAACATCACTGCCATTGTGACATGGGCCAAAAGCTGGAAAAGTGCTGACTCTGAGGCAGACGACCCGATTTGTTGGGATTATTGCGATGGAACATGCCCAGTGTGTGACAAAGAGAAGAAGGAGCTTTACGGTGGGAACCACTATTGTGGGATCTTAAAAAAATCCTTCCAGGGGCCCTTCAGAGCATGTCACGACATAGTGAAGCCTCACGACTTCTATCGCAACTGCCTGTCTGACCTATGCCTGAGTGATGGGGCAAGGTCGATCCTCTGCCAGGTGCTGGAGACGTACGCGGCAACGTGTCGGAAGCATGGGGCCATGGTCCATGACTGGAGGACGCCATCGGGATGCCGTAAGGACTGGGGTTTTTTTTGCAAAGGGAAGGAACCAGAGTGGGGGAGGATGGGTATGGAGTGAGATCCATCCTAGGTTGAAGCCGTCAAATCCCTCAGGTGATCCTTGGAAGTTCTCCAGAACTTTCTCCTGGTGCTCCAGACCCTTCTTGTGTCCCGAACTCCCTCCCATCTTTCCAAGACTCTATCCCACATGTTCCAGGCCTTTATCCTTGTGTCCCAGACCCCATCCTGCATGGCCCAGACCCTTGCCGCATGGCTCAGACCTCATCCCACTTGTCCCAGTCTCTTCCCACATTTTCCAGACCTTCCTCCTTGCAATCCAGACCCTTCTTGTTTTACAGACCCTTCCCCATGTTTGAGACCCTTTCCCAGCCCCAGCCCGCTCTGTCGAATGCTGTCTACTCCCCTAATCCCTCCGTCAGCCCAGTTTCCTCCCCTTGCAGCCTTACCTTGCCCTGAAAACAGCCACTACGAGTCCTGTGGCAATGCCTGTCCAGCCACCTGCTCCGACCAGGACAGTCCAGCCACCTGTGACAAGCCCTGCGTGGAGACCTGTGCCTGTAACTCCGGCCATGTGCTCAGTGGCGGGCAGTGTGTGCCGGTGTCCCAGTGTGGCTGTACCCGTGACGGCCGCTACTACCGCCCTGGTGAGGAGTTCTGGGGTGATGACACCTGTCACTCCAGGTGCAGGTGTGACACGGAGCTGGGAATGGTGGTTTGCGAGGACTCGGGGTGTAAGCCAGGTGAGGTGTGCAGAGTGGTGAAGGGAGTGCGGCGGTGCGTGGCCAACAGCCGGTCCATCTGTGTGGCCACCGGTGACCCCCACTACACCACCTTCGACGGGCGCCGCTACGACTTCATGGGTACCTGTGTCTACCTGCTGGCTGGGCTCTGCTCCACTGACCCCACCCTCATCCCCTTTGCTGTCACTGTGGAGAACAATCACCGTGGCAGCCACCGGGTCTCCTTCACCAAGGTGGTCACCGTGGAGGTGCACAACATGTCCCTCAGCCTCAGCCAGGAACATCCCCAGAAGGTCAAGGTAGGGATGAAGGAGGTGATGGGGGTGGTTCAGAGTCGTTGCATGGTATTTGGGGAGGGTTCAAGGTCATGGTATGGTCTTCAGGTGCACTTCAAGGTCATCACATGACACCTGGGTGGAGTTTCAAGGTCCTTTTAAGGTGTTTAAGTGGGTTTCAAAGTCATTTCAAGGCATCTGGTTGGGTTTCAAGATCCTTCTATGGTGTTCAGGTGGGCTGCAAAGCCCTTGTGTGGCATCTGGGTGGGTTTCAAGGTCATTCCATGGTACTGGGTTAAGGTTTCAAGGTCATTGTATGGTTTTCAGGTGGGTTTCAAGGTCATCATATGATACCTGGGGGGGTTTCAACTTCATTGCATGATCTCATGCCACCCACGACTCTCTTTCCAGGTCAATGGTGTCCTGTTGGACCTCCCCTTCACCCACAACCACCAGATCCAGGTGTCCCTCCGTGGCGTCCACGGCTTCATCACCACTGACACGGGCGTCACTGTCACCTTTGACTGGTACAGCTATGCCCGTGTCATCATCCCCAACACCTACGCTGGCTCTGTCTGCGGCCTCTGCGGCAATGCCAATGGCGACCCCCACGATGATTTTGTCACCCGTGATGGCCACCATGCTGACAATGAGACCCACCTCGGGGACAGCTGGAAGGTCGGCAATGTCCCTGGGTGCTCACCTGGGTGCAGCGAGGGCTGCCAGGTGTGCAGCGACACCCAAAAACGTGCCTACCGTGGGGACAAGCACTGCGGACTGCTGGGGAAGAAACGGGGGCCCTTTGCCACCTGCCACAACATCATCGACCCTGCCCCTTACTTGGATGACTGTCTCTTTGATGCCTGCCTGTACGAGGGGCACCAGGACACCGTGTGCCAGGCCATCGGCGCCTATGTTGCTGCGTGCCAGAGCCAGGGCGCTGCCGTGCGGCCATGGCGCACGGCCGCCTTCTGCAGTACGGGGGAACTTGGGGAGCTTGGGAGAGTACGGGGGAGTTTTGGAGGGCAGACAGGGACACGGAGGTTGGGCAAGGTGTTTTGGGCTGTCCATGGAGGATTTTGGTGTGTCTGGCAGTGGGAAGGGGGGTTGGGGCTGTCTGTGGGGGCTTTGGGGTGTCCATGGCAGGTCTCGGGTGTTCCTAGGGGTTTTTGGGTCTCCATGGGGAGCTTTAGGTTGTCAGTGGGGGTTTTGGGGNGGTTTGCAGGGAGGTTTTTTGTGTCCATGGGGGTTTTGGTGTTCCCAACCCCTCTCCCTTCCTGACAGGCCCTGTGTGCCCTCCAAATCAGCACTATGAGCTCTGCGGCTCCCCCTGCCCCCCCACCTGCCAAGGCGAAGCTGGACCCCAGGATTGCTCTGATGCCTCCACATGCTCCGAAGGTTGTTTCTGCAATCCCGGATTTTTCCGGAGCGGGGATCACTGCGTGCCCCTCTCCCAGTGTGGCTGCGTTTCGGAGGGCCGCTACTACCCCCGGGGGGTGCAGTTTTACCCTGAGCCCCCCTGCACCCAGCGCTGCGTCTGCTCCGAAAACGGGGGCCTGGAGTGTCACCCCACTCCAGGCTGCTCCAGGGACGAGGAATGCACAGTGCAGGACGGGGTGCTGGGGTGCCACCCCCGCACCTGCAGACAGTGCCAGCTTTTGGGGGCAGGGGCTTACAGCACCTTTGATGGACACCTGGGGAGTTTTGGCGGGTCCTGCACCCTCCCACTGCTGGAGTTGGAGAGGGGTGAGCCTGAGGAGGGGCTGGAGTCCATTACGGTGGCCTTGGAGCAGGAGGATGCGGAGGTGCAGCGGGTGATGGTGATGGCACACGGGGTGACCGTGGTGATGGACAGGGGACAGCAGTGGGAGGTGACGGTGAGTGGAGGGCCTGGGGGCTTGGGGGTGCGAGCCCTGGTTTTGGGGGCAAAAAGGTATTTGGGGGGCAAAAAAAGGGATGGAAATGGGGTTTTGGGAGGTGAAGCACTGAGGAAAGGCCTGGTTTAGGATGAAAACTCTGACTTTGAGGTGCACGCCCTGTTTTGTGGGTGCAAGCCATGTTTCGGGGGCAACACTTCTGGGGGTGAAAGCCTGGTTTGGCAGGTACAAACGCTGTTTCGGGGGGTAAAAATGGGTTGGGTGAAAAAGAAGGGGATGAAAATGGGGTTTTGAGGGACATGGCAGTGGGGAAGGGGTTGTTTGGGGGTGCAAGAGCTGCTTTTGGGGCACACACCCCACTTTCGGTGTGTACTCTGGGGTGTACAGACCCTTTCTGGTGTGCTAACCCTGGGTTTGGGGTGAAACCCCATGATTTTGGGGTTGAAAACCCTCTTTTTGGAGTGTAATCACCCCTTTTGGGGATGTAAACCATGGCTTTGAGGTGTGCAGAAGGAAGTGCAGACCCTGTTTTTGGGGATGCAAACCCTACTTTGGGGGTTTAACCCTATTTTGGGGGGCTTAACCCCACCTCTGGTGGTCCGACTTCCCTTTCGGGATCCTCACCCCTCTCTCCCCCCAGGTGGATGGCGAGCGCCACTTGCTGCCGCTGTGGCTGCGGGGGGGCGCGGTGGGGGTGGCGCAGGTGGGGTCCCACCGGCTGCTCCAGGTCCAGGGGGGCCCCAAAATCCTCTACGACGGCAAGGCGTATGTGGTGCTGACGCTGCCCCCCCCATCCCGCCGCCCCCGGGGCCTCTGCGGCAACTTCAACGGGGACCCCAACGACGACGGCCACGATGGGGGGGCTCTGGGCAGCGCCCCCCCAAACTGCACCCACCTGGCGCCCGCCCCCAGCTGCTCCCCGGCCCAGGCGCGGCGCTGCGCGGTGCTGGCGGACCCCGAGGGACCCTTTGCGGGCTGTCACGGGGCGGGA
>VWZT01014222.1:26556-43856 GCA_013397055.1 Pachycephala philippinensis | reverse complement strand
AAACTGCTCATGACACAGCCTGGTGTGGGAAATGGGTCTTCCTGCCTCAGTGACAGCTCGGCTGAGCGACAGCCACCCTGCATCACTTTTCACCAGGAATGCAACAATATGGTGAAGTTTCCTCAAAATAAGCAACTACAGCAGCAGCACACGTGTCCTTCTCAAAAACCTGTGGCTTCTTTGTTTCCACAGGCAATTTAAGCTGTTCTTGGTGAAGGAGAAAAGGCACTGGGAGCTGGTTCCCTGACAACCCCTCTCATTCCACACCCTCCTTCACCAGCAAGGGACTCCCAGATACTCACTAGGACCAGTCCCTGGGCCTGAGCTTCCCTCAGGTGCCAGATGAGCATGGACCTCCAGCTCCAGAGCTTCCTTCTTCCAGCCAAAGCCAGCCTTGGAGCCCTCAACTAGGAAGACATCCGCTGGCTTTCCGTGCTTTCCCCTCTCCTCCTGCCAGTCTATCTGCCCACAGTTCAGGCAGTGACTCAAAGAGGACAGTCCCTTTTATTAAAATGTTTGCAATTAAGAGCTCTGCTCCCCTGCTGACATCCACAGTATCTCACGGCTTTAATTCTGCTATGGGAAGGAGGCAACACAGCTGTTCCTGGGAAAGGGGAACCCAACAACTAAAAACATGCATCCAAAGGCAGGGGAGTTGGGCCTTTCCAAAGTTAGGACACTCACTATCTGTGTAGGCAAATAACATTTTTGTCTACATCTGCACAAACGTGTGCTTTCCATTGTCTAAGGGGCAGTTTTATAGCCCACAAAAACCAGGCTGTGAGAGCTTGTTCAGCCTCTCCCAGCTGCTGCTCAGCCATGCAGCTTCAGATGGGACAGCAACACTTGCAGAGGTGACCTCAGGATGCCACAGTGACTCCAGCAGTGGCACTGTACTCACAGCTGGCTGTCCCCCTACCTGCTGTATCAACAAACCCCTGCTACACACCCTAAAAAGTCAAACCCCCAAAAGCAGCCAACCAAAGGTGGAGCTGACAGCAAGTGCCAGCCCTACCCCCCAGCCACAGATGGGAAAAGAGCCCAGAGCAAGGTGTGAATGCTCTGAACAGCAAGTGAGCAAGATCTGCAGGTGTTCCTAAAATATCCTCATGAGGCCCAATACTGACCATCCCTTAAATGTGCATCCTCATACTGCAATCAATCCAGCATTAATAAGTAATCCCATTGCCATAAAAGAGTATTTAGCCAAGATTTTCCTATTTTCTTCCCTAAGGACCTCCTGCTGGCCACTGCTTGAGACAGGATTCTGGATTAGCTGGTCTGATCCAGCCCGTCAGTTTTTATCATAATGATCCCTCTGGGTCTCATAATGTACAAAGTATCTTCTGAAGGCTCTTACAGAAAGAATAAGCCAGGATGCCGTGCATTATTTCCAAGAACTCCTGATGGCATTCTGTAATTAAAGCATGCTAAATAACATATCCTCTCAACTAGACTCCTTCTGGGGCCACCAATGCTACGGGAATGGCTCCCTCTGCGTGCACTCACCTGCTCTACATGGGGCTTCTTGGCAAAGGAGATCCTGGCTATGGAGTGAGAAGCTATAGACAGCTCTTGTCCATTCACCTCCCCTTCCTCCACCTCCACCAGACCTAGGGAAAAGCAAGGGCATACATATTATTAGGCTACAAAGGTTATGTAAGCACGTCACAATTATGATTTTGGCCTTTCAGTACTTAAAAGGGAGCTCATAAAAAAGAGGAAGAGGGACTTTTTACGCATGCAGACAAGGATAGGACAAGGAGAAAGGCTTTAATCTGTAAGAGGAGAAATTTAGGTTAGATATTAGGAAGAAATTCTTCCCTGTGAGGGTGGGGAGGCCCTGGCACACGTTGCCCACAGAAGCTGTGGATGCCCCTGGATCCCTGGAAGTATTCGAAGTCAGGTTGGAATAACCTGGGCTAGTGGAAGGTGTCCCTGCCCATGGCAGGGAGGTGGAACGAGACAGGCTTTAAGGTCCCTTCCAACCCAAACCATTCCATGATCTACTAGGCTATGTAACAGACCAGCACTCCCTGTGAAGAATGGTTTTATTTGCCCTAGCACTATTGACAACTGCAGACCCACACAAGCTCAGACATGGAATGCTGCTCAGAAAAATCCAGCCAGGCTTATTCACGCCGTGTGGGATGAGTATCACAGCACAACTGGCACTCTTCCCTTCAGCACCTGCCATTTTAGATGCAAATTTAAGCATCAACTGCGGTTTAACACTTTCACTTATAATAATTGAGATGTGGTTCTCTCTCATTCAGTCCCCATAAGGTAAGGAGTACCAAGGTGCTACATCCACACACTGGGAGGTTCTCCTAGTTTAGGAATCACTGTGGGTCCAGTGCCAAAGAGCAGCGATCCCAACAGGGAAAATTAATTAAATAAAACTGTGAAAAAGTGATGAAAACAGCCCAGCAGGGTAAGGACCTCTTCTCTTCCCCAGTGTGGGTACCAGGTGAGTACCTGTGTTCTGGGCACTGATGAAGGCCACCTTATTAGTGTCAGGTTTGAGGCGGATGAATCCACATTCCCGGTGCATGGGCTTCCTGGTATCCGGATGGAAGGCGTTGAACCTGAGGGGAAATCAGAGCACAAAAGCTGATGTGTTTCGCACTCTAAAAGACACTTTTTGGGCTGGTTTCCTTTTATTTAACCACATGAGTGCCTGCAGTACTCTTTGAAGAGTAAAAGACTGGCAGTGCTTCACAGTTGAGAGATGTGAACCTGGAAAAATATGGTTACTTCACAGAGGCTCAGCTATTTCTTAGAGCCCCATGATCTTTCTAAGAACTAGCTCAGAAACCCCTCAGGAAATCAGATGTTTCACAGATGCTGAAGCCACATGTCTCAAAAACTTCCTTTTCTCAAATAAATATCTGGAATTACTGTATCATCTTTATTTAGCTTTTACACCTGGCAAGTTGGTTTTTCTGTATATTCCTTGCTGTAGGCAGCAAGGGAGCAGACATATTTCTCCCCCTTCAAAAAGATAAGAAGTTCAGGTCAGATTCTTACGTATTCTTCAGGAGGCCTTAAGAACTGTGGGTTTGGTCACCCGTAACATGGGTGATTACATGTATCAAAGGAGAAACAAACTTAAATCAGGCAGCTCTCAGTGCTTGGAGCATTTAAGGGATACAGGGACCGTCTTATAACAGCCACTGACTGCTCCAGGAGCCAGGAAGGCACAGAATCTCTGTTCTCCAAGCCTGATGCCTATTTTCCTGGCGATTCCCAAAGCTCAACAGTTCACAGCTGTGTAACTCCTTGGCACAAAGAAAAAAAGGGGGGAAAAAAAGGGGACTCAAATAAGCAACTCTTCACAAGGTGGGGAAGGAGGTGCAGCCAGAGCAACACTGTCAGAGCTTTGTTTCTTTTGGAAATCGGACTAAAGCAGTCACAGGCTGAGCCAGCAGATCCATCACACTCCAGGAACACAGGGCATCTCTCACACAGCATTTACTCCTTGTAATTCTTCTTTTCTTGGTTTTCAAAGCAACACACTTTCCAACTCGCCCCTCCCAAACGAGCACTGGAGCAGTACTGAGCAGTAGCCAACTTATCACTCCCCTCCCTTTGGATTTCTTTTGATTTCTCTTAGAACCATCACTTGCAGCCAAAGCAATTAGTTAAGCTGCCCGCCTCCTATCCCATATGGTTTGATAAGCACTAATTTTTCTCAGATTTTCACAGTGGTGAAGACTGAGGACCACAGCTTAAAATGGACAAACTTGGTAGCCATGCCATGGCTCCTTCATTTATTCTAAGTGGGAGTTTCACCAAGAATGCCAATTCATCACACGATTTCAAGGAAAATGAAACTCAGACCATGCAGTAACATGAAAATTTGAGTACCTTGCCATTGGAAAAGAAACCCAACCAACAAATCACCCTGGAGCCATGCCTGCTTCAGCCCAACAGCTGCTGCCAACACAGACAGACCCCTTGACTTACGAGAAGTTGAGCATGGGCTGCCCCACATGAGAGATGTGCACTTCTTCCAGGTACTGGAAGGGCTTCATGGTAGGGAAGGTGCCGTCTCCTGGTGGATCTGAGAGCCAGGTGCCCAGCATCCAGGACAGGGGTTCCATCACAGGGTTCAGCTGGGGAGTCTCTGTGGAGGAAAAGAAAGAGGGAAGAAAGAAAACTCAGGGATCTGTGCTCTGCAGGTTGCTGTGAGCTGCTTCCAGCTGGCTGGAGGTGAACACAAAACACCTGAGAAATGGTTCAACACCAGAGCAATGCTTTTCTTCAGAGCAGTGCCAGCTCCAAGGTGGGAGATGGGGGAAAATGAACAGTCATGGAAAGTGGGCCTGTTTCCAAACCAGCTCTTAGCTGTACATAGAGCACTCTCTTCCAGGTGGTCCATTTCTGACTCCTCTCTGTAGCTTGATCTGAAAGAAAAGCCCTCTCCCATCTACATTCAGGGAAGAAGATGACTGAAATTTCAGCATAAAGAATAATCATTAAACGATAATGAAACCTCTAATGCTCTGGGCTAATCTTTCTCAAGCACTGAGTACATACTGTTCCTGCTTGTTTTAGAGGCCAAGGAAGTGAGTCCTCACTTCGAAAGAAAATCAGGCTGTGTACATAATCAAGAACAAAGTTTGGCTATAATATTTTTTTAAGAGGTTAACAATGGCCTGAACTCATACAAAAAGACAAGCAGGGATCATTCAGAAGCTGTTCTGCTTAGGCTCTGGACTAAGACAAACATTTTAAAAAGACTGTAAGTGCCTGTAAGGTAAAGAGTAAATGGAAGAGAAAGATACTTCCCTTTGTCAAAGCAGTTATTAAAAAAGCAACCAAGGTCTGTTTCACAAAGTTAAAACTTCTTTAACAAATCATTTTACAGAACCCCAAAATAAGCTGAGCTGGAAGGAACCCACAAGAATTATCAAGTCCAACTCCTGGCCCTGCACAGGACCATCCCAAAGAGTCACACCCTCTGCCTGAGAGCGTTGTCCAAATGCTTCTTGAACTCTGTCAGGCTTGGTGCTGCAGGAGAGCTTTGATGAACAGTTTTGCATTTTACTTTCAGAGGTTGTGGCCTGAAAAAAATACATCAGGAAAATGGAGACAGACAATTTAAAGCCACGTGAAGAGCAGAGCAGATTCATTACTAAAGTGTAAGTAGGGAAAGCAAAATGTCACCTACTGGATGTTGGGAAAGATGGATTCTCACACAAACAGGGTGCCTGCTACTCTCAGTAGTCTGTTATGCAGACAAATATGACTGAAGTATACTTAAAGCATGTCCTCCTCCCCTTCATGGGATACATGTTTTGTACTGGCAAGGTGGGCGTTCCAGGGGGGTGTTTTCCACACCTAGTGAGATCAAGAATATAAGAACAAGCTGCCTGTCTGGCTGGTCTAAAAGGCACAGACTCAACTGCAGGGAGAAATCACAACCTAAAGGAGTAAGGCTGTGGTCAAAATTTGCTTGACCAGTCTGAGTTTTGCTGTGCTCTCTATGAAATGTCAGGCTAAAAGACTGAGCAAGGAGGAAGAACAGACAGTCCACACCTGAGATGCCAAAGGAGAAGGAACAGCAGCTTTCCTGGGTAAAAGAGACCACTTGTGGTACTCATTCTCTCACAGACAGCAGGTTTTAAAAGCCTGCCCGTGTCAGCAAAGTGCTGCTATTTACTCTGCTTTATCCTGAAGTATTTTGCAAGGGAAGCAACATGAGGAAACGTGAGAGCTCACTAGGAAATAGGTGATAAAAGTCTACAGCATCAGAGCCAGGATCTGTAGAACGTCCTGTCAGACTGTGCATTCCCCAGCAGCCTACCCAGGACTTGGAAAGGAGTTCCCACAATCTGTACAGCAGTGTCAGTGTACTGGACAGTATTTCCTTGTACTCACCTTTCCAGTCCCATGAGGAGAGCACACAGTTCTGTGGGTAAGGAGTGTACTGCTCCTCCCTCCAACTGCTGTTTGCCTTTCATTCACTACTGCGTTTCTTTCCAAGCTTTTTGCAGGCTCATCTCCCACGATGGAAGTGAAAAGCAAAGCTTTGGAAAAGCTGCAGGAGCCTGCAGCCTGGGATGCTGCTGCCCTCTCCTGGGTCAGCATCCCAGGAGCAGGATGGTTTCTGTCACCACAGTGCTTTCATAGGGCACTTCCTTTTCTTCTGCTTGCATTTCAGGAAAAAGCATCAAAACAACAGGTGAAAGGAATGGCTTTAGCCATTCCCACTCTTTAGACTTGATTATAAACCAAGAGAAGCCCAGTGATCATTTCCAGCAGCCCCAGCTTGACCCCACTGCCTTGCTGTGCAGCATCCAGCCGGGCTGGAGATGCCTGACCCAGCAAGCTGGTCTCACTTCCAAAGAGCTGGAATTCCAGCCAGCTGAAAAGTGAAGTTGTAACTGTACATCCTGAAGTCCCTGGCACCTGGGCAAACAACACAGCCAAGTGATCATTATTACTTTTCCAACTACCTAGATGGCAGCAAAGTCAATGAGTTCTTTAGTTCTCTCGTGGCTTGGTCGAGAGCAGCAGAAGTGAATAAGGGCCAGGAACTCAGTGAAGTGCAGGAGAGTACAGACATCAAGTAGCCATTTGAAAAGAAATTTGCTTTTTTACGTCATGGTTGGGGCAGGTAAATGCAAGACTACTGTAGCAACAAGAAGTTCTTTGCTGAGCTGCTTTGTTTCAAACTTCGGGTTTATAGATACAATCACTGTCAAGAGAAACTCCTTTGACACTGATGGAAAGAGCCTGTACATCCCTTTTTAAAGATCTAAACTCATTGTAAACATCATTTTTACAAAAAACCCACTAATGTGGCTTAAAAAGTAAGTGTACGATGATACCAAGAATACAAATGACATCTGAGAATTTTAAGCAAAAGAGACCCTCGTCACCCCTGTGCATGCTTAAAGCCTCACACTCAGAGGGGGTCCTCTTAATGCTGATTCCCTTGCATTCATATGCACAGTTCCTCTTTTACCTAATAATAGGGAAGCTATCCCTGTATCCTCTTAACAAGGACATTCCTGGAGTCACATCTCCTACCACACTTGCTGGAAGCCATTTGGGATCTAGCACCTCCAAGACCCCTTTCCTCCACAACCTGGAGAAGTGGAAGGTGTCCCTGCCTGTGGCAGGGGGTTGGAATGACATGAGCTTTAAGGTCTCTTCAACCCAAACCATCCTGTGGTTCCACAAAATCTTACTGAAATCAACCACAACACTCATGAGTTGTAACAGTTTGGGAGACAAAACCACACACCCATAAGCAACTTGATCACCTTGATCTCTTTCCTTCAGGAAGCCACTCAGGCCACAACCACCGTGCCCAGGCCCTGAGCACACAGGTCAGATCCATTTCACCACCTGACCCCGCTCCATCCCTCCAAACTCACAGACAGACTGTTCCTACATTTTTTCCATTCCTGGAGGGTTTACAAGTCAAATCCCACCCTGCATTGTTACACAGTCAGCCTGGAACTGGCTGTCCAGGCTTTGCAACAGGAGATACGGAGTTCTCCCTGCCATGAGACAAACCAGACAGAGCAGCTGGACAGCCCCCTCAGGCCATGTCTACACAGCCGGCGTGGCTCTCAAGTGGGATCCCTGGCACAGAAAGCTACACTGGCACGAATTCCTACACAGCTTTATCAGTAAAGCCACAGCAAGCAGCTAGCTCGTTGCTAACAAGGCAGCTAATCTATTTCTTTGAGCTGGGGAACACTTCCTGCAGAAAACTTGAGGAAAAGAAAACATAAAAACAAACAAACAAACAAAAACTCACCAAAAAAAAAACCCCAAAACAAGTCCCCAAACAAAACCCAAACTAACTCCCACAGTCTTCAAAGTGTGGGGTCTGCAGCATCAACTGGGCAGTTCCCTGCAGTTCTTCCTTCAGCACATTTGCTCACTGGGTTAAAATCACCATCATCAAGGTTCTGGTAATTAAGGAGCAGCCTCATTCAGCATATTCTGTCCATATTTAAGTACAGAAGGTGGCTTTATACTCTGCTGCTCTGTCCTGAGAGTTGTACCCCTTCGGGCACTTTGCTGATGCTCTCCCCAGCAAACCAATAAAACATTCCTGGCACTGATGTGCTCTAGCTCCATCACAGAATATCCTTGAGTTGGAAGGGACCTGTCAGGACCGAGTCCAACTCCTGGTCGCGCACCCCAAAAATCACACCATGTGCTGGAGAGCATCGTCTGAACACTTCTTGAACTCAAACAGGCTTGGTGCTGTGACCACTTCCTTGGGGAGCATGTTCCAGTGCCCAACCATCCTCTGGATGAAAAACTTTTTCCTGATATGTATATGACCTAAACCTCCCCAACTCAGCTTCACGCCATTTCCTCGAGTCCTGTCACTGGTCATGAGAGTGAAGAGATCAGTACCTGCCCCTCCACTTCCCTGTGTGAGGATGTTAAGAGCACATTGAGGTCTGACCTCAGTCTCCTCCAACTTGAACAAACCAAGTGCCCTCAGCCACTCCTCATAAAGCCTCTCCACACCCTTCCCCACCCTTGTGGCCTCCTTTGGGCACTATCCAATAGCTTAATGTCTTTTTTATACTGTGGTGCCCCAAACTGCTCCCAGCACTCAAGGTGAGGCAGCCCCAGCGCAGAGCAGAGGGGGACAATCCCCTTCCTGGCCCATCTGGCGATTCTGGGCCTGATTTCCCCCAGGACTGGGATGTTCCTCCTGGTTGCCAGGGCACTGCTGACTTATATTGAAATTGCCATGGACCAGGACCCCCGGGTCCCACAGCTGCTCTCCAGCCCTAACCCTAACTCAGTCCATACACGCAGCCAGGATGGCTCTGTCCCAGGTGCAGAATCCAGCACTCGCCCTTGTTAAACCCCACACAGTTGGTGATTGTCTATCTCTGGTTTGTTGAGGGGTCTCCACCCTTGAGGGAGTTGACACCTCCTCCCAGTTTGGTGATGGCTGCCAACTCACTTAGTATTCCTTCAAGTCCTGTGTCCAGGTTGTTAACGAGGATGTTGAAGAGAATAGGGCCGAGGATGGAGACCTGTGGAACCCCACCAGTGACCAGTGCCAGCCTGGTGTCACCCCAGTCACTGTCACCTGTTGTGCCTGACCCATGAGCCAGCTGCTCACTCATCACATAACAAAGTTATCCAGCTGTGGGCTGGACATTTTGTCCAGCAGGATCCTGTAAGGGACAGTACCAAAGTCCACCTCCTGGCTTTCCTGGATCAACCAGGCAGGTTACCCCACCACAGAAGGAAATCAGGTTCAACAAGCAGGACTTTCCCCTCACGAAGCTGTGCTGGCTGTGACTGATGCCTGCATTGTCTTCTAGGTGTTTTTCAATACTTCCCAGAATAATCTTTTCCATGATTTTACCAGGCACTGAATTGAGACTGACAGGCTTGTTGTCTCTGGAGTCCTCCTTTTATGCCCTTCTTGAAAATCAGGACAACATTCACCAGCTTCCAGTCAACCTCTGTGGGTTTCCGAGACTGCTCAAAAATCAATCATCTAGAGAGGCACTGCAATAACACCAGCAGCTCCTTGAGGATTCTTGGATGAATCCCACCAGGTTCCACAGATTTGTAGGGATCCAGCTGGAGCAGCAGATCCCACACAACTTCTAGGTCCACTGGGAGTTGATCATTCCCACAGTCATGGTCCTCCAGCTCATGGCACTGAGACTCATCAACCATGTTGAAAACAGAGGCAAAGAAAGCATTAAACACATTTGCCTTGTCCCTGTCCCTGTTTGTGAGGTGACCATCCTCATCCTGGAATGGGCTAATGTCATTTCTAAACTGCTTTTTGCCATTTATATAATTGAAAAAAATATTTTTATTGTTCTCTGCAGTTCTGGCAGCTTCAACTCCGATTTAGCTTTGCCTGGATGAATTTTCTCCCAACATGGGGAGCAGCATCTCTCTGTTCTTCCCATGTCACCTGACCTTGCTTCCACTGGGCACACAACTTCCTTTTCCAGCTTATTTCCAAGAGAAGATCCCTGGTCACACAAGCCAGCCTTCTGCCAGCCTGCTTGACTTCTTACATTTAGGAATTGCTTTTTCTGTGCCCTTAGGAGATGATGTTTAAAAGTGACCAGCACTGATGGACCACAGCACCTGCAAAAACAGTTCCCAGGGGACCTTACTCACTAATTCCCTGAGCAGCCTGAGGTCTGCTCTCCTCATGGCCAGAGTTGAGGTTTTTCTGGCACTTTTCCTCCTGTCACCAGAGATTTTAAACTTGGTGGCTCTGTGGTCGATGTGGCTAAGTCGGCCTCAATGCTCACTCACGAGATCCCCTCTGTTGACAAGCAGGAGATCAAGATCATCTTTCCAAGTCAGCTCCCTGAGGGCCATAAAGTTGTGATGCAGGCATTTTAGGAACCTTCTGGCCTGGGTTATACCAGCTGTGTGATGGTCCCAGCTAATTTCTGGCAGGTTGAAGTCCCCCAGGGCATTTAGTTCCTCAAAGAACAATTTGTCAGAGTCATCGTCCTGGCTGGGAGGTACAGAGTAGACTCCCACAGTGACATCTGCATTATTTCTCTGCCCCTTGACTCTTACCCAAAGGCTCTCGACTGTGCCATTGCCAGCTGTGAGCTCCAGACACCCCAACCCTTCTATTACACACAGTGCCACCCCTCTGCCTCTCCTGCCCTGCCTGTCCCTCCTGAAGAGCCTGGGACTGTCCATCAGGGCACTCCTGTCACAGGACTCATCCCACCAGGTCTCCCTTACGCCAGTGATGTCAGATCTCTGGGACCGGGCAAAAGCTTCAGCTCCTCACAGGTGCATTAATGCAGAGACATTTCAGGTGTGGTACATTGTAGCCAACACCTGGTGAAGCAGATTGAGGATCCCTAGTGCTCCTTTCCTCAAGTTCAAGCACTGCAGCTCCTTGCTCATCACTGGTTACCCTGGCTCTGTCCCTTTCCCCTTTCCAAGCTAGTTTAAGGCCCTATCAACGAGCCCAACCAGGTCCTGAGCTAGAAATCTTTTTCCCCTGAGAAAGATGCATCCCACCAGGTGTCAGCAGACCAGCTGTTGAAGAGATCATCCCATCTCTGCTCCAAAAGCTGGAAACGTCGTTATATTCATAAATTTTCATGTTACAGACTCAGTAATTAATTTCATAGCCAAGTGCCAAGGTGGTATTGCCTCTGTGGTAAATGCTCCAGTGCCTGTAGTCACTGCCAGAGTTCTGCTTCACAAAATAGAGAGAAAACATTTTTAAAATTATACTCTATTATGAGAAACCAAACACCCTACCTGAGCTCAGTCTGACTTTCTCTCGTGTTTTCCTTAGTTTGCTGTTTCATTGCTTACTAGCTGCAAGCTGGGTTTTTGTTGTGAATCACTGCCGACTCGCTGCAAAATTAAATGCTTAATGCACAAACTCTATAGACTATTAGGCAAAAAAAACCTGGAAAGAACAAGACCATCTCACAGAAAAAAAAAACCCAACAGCGGTGCAAAAAGTCTTGTTTCCTTCCTTCCAACTGCCTTTCTCTCCAAGGGACAGGTCAAAGAGCCACCTTCCTCAACCAAGCCCCAAAGCTGGCGTGCCTGCACACTGCTTGCTCCCATGCTGAGCACAGAATAGTTCACCTCCCACCCAAGTGCTCAGGCCACGGCAAAATCTTACCCAGCCCCTCTCAAGATACCTTCTGCCATGGATTCAGCCCTACTCTTAGCCTAAGCATACACATTCCTACTCCTTATCTCACTCTCAGTTTCCTTTATAGCTCCCTTGTCCTTTGTAATGCCCACCCTATGGACCAGCTTTCTATCCTCGCCGTTCCCATCCCAGATAGGGCACCAAAAAAATCACAAGCAGCACCTGCTGTCTCAGAACAAAAGCAGTCTTCTTCCAAAATCTAGCTCCACGTTAACATGCAACTGCCAGGCTAGCAGTGCCTGCCCTGGTGGAGGCAATTTCCCCGACAGCACATCTCTGTGACCCATTAGACACATTTCATTTTCAAGCTGAACTGGACACCAGCCCGTTGCTGGTCCTCACAGACTCAGACAGGTGAAAGCACAGCACCTCCATCCATGCACAACCCCACTTCTCATTGCCAGTGAGGAACGGGATTTTGCTGTTCGTTTTCTGCAACATGAACGAAATCTGCTGTCGCCAGGATGGGCAACACCACTCCTGGCCCCACAGACTGGGCATCAGGACTCCACCTCAACACAAAACCACGCATTAAGTGTTCCACATTAAGTGTCCTGTCCTTCTGCTTGCCCCAAGTTCAGCAATTATGCTTCATTTGCATGTAAAAAGTACTGTAAATGACCCCATTTCTACGCTGGCTTTGCACAAATACTCAAAGACAAATCCAAGCCAGATTTCCCACAGATTCCTAGCAGAGTTCTAACCATTTTTCACATGAACTAATTTTGCAAACTCTCCTCCCTTTAATATGACCTTCATGAAAACAGACATGCAGCATGGAAGAGGCTCCTCATACGCCCCAGCAGCTGAATCCTAAGAGCTTTACCTCTCTGACAAACACAGAAACTCGAATCCCATGGAATCCTACCTGTGTCTGCTCCATGCCCAGCCATATCCGCAGGTATTTTGCTATTTGCTCTACCTGCAGCCCCCCCTGCCCCAGAAAGTGCTTTGCGCAGGGTGGTAAGATGGCTATGGGGGAAGTGAGCTCATGTTTGGTAAGAATCTAATCCCACTGCCTGCTGGGAGATGTAGTTTTACAGCCGGACCAAACTGGGGCACGGCAAGAGGAGGTGAGGTTGGGGAAGCAGCAGCTGGGATCTCCAGTCTGAGCCAGCACAGCTGATGGTCAGAGCTGCGAGACCTTCATGCAGAACAAGATGGCAAGACAGCACTTGCGTAGCAGAGGACAGCGCTGTTACAACAGTCATGCCTTCCCCAGGACACATCCCTGGTTGCTTGCTGGCTCTCCCTCAGTTCTCCCAGTGCATCCTCCAGAAGCTCCATCTCACCCTGTCCTGCCTGGTACCCTGTGCCTAACCACGCTCGTCTGCCAACAGCATTCCTCAGCCTTTCCATGGACCTCAGAAGCAGCCCATGAAACAGAAGGAAACGTTTTCCTACCAAACAAGAGACTAAATTCAAAGTTTAGATGGAAAAGGCCACCACGGCAGCTGTGCTGTGCTGTGCTGGAGAGAGCCTGGAGCTCGTCCTAAATGAATGAGTCGATCCCCCTGGAAAGACAGGTTGGGAAACACCGCTCAAGCAGTGACAGCTGGAGTTGGGAGCCACTTGCCCAGCCTGAGTCACCCGGCCTCAAGCGTGGCTGACAGGCCCTGCTGTGCAGCAGTGCTGCAGAAACCTGCTCTTCCCAGCCGGCTGCAGCTTGGATACAGCCAGCAGAAATTTATTTGTCTCGTTAGAGGGAAGTATGTGAGAACTAGCACCGAAATGAAGCTCTGCTGAGTGGGCGTGGGCCTAAAGTTCATGTTTTGTGCTCAGGATTTTGTGGAAACGGCTGAACGTCAGGGATGCAGACAGGTAACAACCTGCACTGTCAGTCCAGTCAGGTACTTATACTCAAGGAACTGCCTTTAGCAGAAAATAAAAAATGCAGGCTCAGGTTCACAGCTAAAACCATCACCTCAACCGCACATCAGATGACTTGGGACAACTGAGAAGGAGCTACCAACAAAGACTGTTATTAACCTAATGTGTTACCTGACTGTGTTTTTATGAATACAAAAAGCCTTGCTTAACTCAGCTTTGTACTACAGTAAAACTCAATGTCTGGGCATGAACCAGACTCTGCCTGGCAGCAGCTGGCTGCACTTCTTCAGCTATTTTCACTGCCATAAACTATTACTATGAGCACACGAAAGAGTCCAAAACAGAAGAGCACCAAAATTAGCTAAAAAATAAAAATAAGTTTAAAAAAGCCAGTTAGCCACATACAAACCCTCTAAAAACATTCCCAGCCAAAGGGTTCCAAACTTCCCACCACACCAAGCTACAATTGCCAAAACAGTTCATTTTCACACACTGATGTCCAGTTTTGTTGATAAAAGATGGCAGAATGGGTAACGAATCGGTCAATTCATAAAGAAAAATTATGTTTTCCCTTATAAAATAAGAGTATGTAACTCATATATTAAGAATATCTTTTACAAGAACATAAAACTTTCACTTCTCAAAGACATCTGTATAAACACATTAATCTTGGGAAAAAGGAGAAAAATCATAGTGCTTACCAGAATAAAGAAAAACATCCTTAAACATACTCCTTCTGCAATTAGAATCTCAGTGAAGGTATTCCAACAAAGCTAGACACCTTTTTAAATATGTATATAAATAAATATTTCATATCCATATATATATATATATATATATGAACAACAACTATGGAACCGTAAAATTGTATTTAGCTATTTTCTTTAGATTGACACCTAAACAATACAAAAACACAGACCAGAAAGTACCAACAAGACTGTGCTGATTTCCCAGGGGAAAACTTTTCCCCCTCTATCCAAATCAAAGTGTGAGTTTGCCCATACTTTGGAAAATTAGATACATCTGGGTGTCAACCTTCATGAATTCTGTGAGGGTCTACTTTCCTCTTTTAGTGAGGAAGTTGGCCGTGCTGCAACAGCCTGGAGAATGTGCCTGTCTATGCCAGCATCACCTTTCTGGCTGTCCAACAGCTCCAGAAGAAGCCATGAAGTTTTTCTCCTAAAGGAAAGGTGACAATTAGCCAACGGGAGACACCCAGCCCTCCATGGGTGACAACATCTCCAAGCAAGCCCCACATCACGAGTCCTTCCCAAGGCAACCCGATGTTTTCTCAGCAGCCACACCACCATTAGATGGTCCTAAGCTCTTGCCCTGAATTGCACCTTGCAACCATAAATTGTGCACAAATTGTACATTAAAAGACACTTCTTTTTTGCAAGAAGAAGGGTTATGGCCCGGTTTGACTTCTAAGTAACAAACTTCTTACATGACCTCATCCCTCAGTGAGCTCCCCTATGCTTTCAGGTGCTTAATTATTATTTTTGTAATTGATAGAGAAGCATTCTCCATCGTTCCTCGCTTTATTATGTTTCCCAACTTCTTCTGCCTTCCAAAGGAGGAAAGGAACACAGCAAACACAGACATTTGCTCACAAATTGTGACCTCAACGTGAATCACGACACTGTCATACTAAAACAAGTTAAAATAATCCAGAAAGAAAAGAAAAGAAATTCATCAAGAGAGTCACCTGCAACACCACAACCCAACTTCCCATTCCACATCTCCAGAAGGTTAGGGATATAAGAACTAACTTGTGTGCTCACTGAGCGAATTCTTGAATCTGTATCCATTGGTCTAACACAAGCTGCTACTTCTCCTTCCCAAAATGTCCCTTTCTCATACCTTTTCCCCATCACACCTTTATAGCCTCCAACTTAAACGGCCCCTAAGAAAACAGGGAATTCCGCCTCAGTGCAGCACCCCTGGGAATACTGACCACAGTCCTGGGGTATCAAGCTGTTCAAGTAAGGGAAACTGTTCCGCTTCATCTCATC
The DNA here is from genome assembly GCA_013397055.1 of Pachycephala philippinensis. Taxonomy (NCBI): domain Eukaryota; kingdom Metazoa; phylum Chordata; class Aves; order Passeriformes; genus Pachycephala; species Pachycephala philippinensis. Next base: position 28,337 of record VWZT01014222.1, on the reverse strand, counting down.
CAGCTTCTCCTTCAGCTTCCTGACTTGGCTGTCAGAGCGGCTGATCCTCTGCCTCAGAAGTTTCAGCTCTCCGTTCTTCTTCTCCACCTGCTCCCGCAAGCAGCACACCTGGCTCTTGCTCTGCCGGGAGGAGAAGCAGTACGAGTGGAGGGAGTCGATGAGCTTGCAGGCCCCCGAGGCCGACATGATCACCTCGTTGATGGACATGGGGTTGGCGTCCGTGTCACCCTTCCGCCCCACCACGGCCTCGGTGGCGGGCCGAGGGGTCAGGTCTGCCGGGGACGCCGACAGACCCTGGGAGGGTTTCTGGGGGGTCGCGGTGAGGGATGACGTCGGGGACACTTCTGCGACGGCCTTGTCGTGTCCCAAGAGGTGGCTGCTGCAGCTCGGTTCCACGTCTCTCTTTGGCCTTTTCCTTTCTAGCTGCTCTTTGGGGAGGGACGGCCTCTCCCTGGCGTGCTTGGAGGAAAAGCTGTACGAGTGGAGGGAGCCGATGAACTTGCAAGCACCGGAGGCAGGAGGGGTGAAGTCGTCCACCGACACGCCGCTTCTGTCTGCCACCCCGCTCCCCGCCCAGCTGCCCCTGGCACAGTCCTCCACAGGAGACCTCTCAGGCTTTTTCTGCGCTCCAGGCTTCGCACCCAAATTATCCCCTAACGTCCTTCTCCGAGGGCCGTCCAGCTGGCTGTGGAGGGCCTCTTTCTCCTCGGACATCGATCCCATTTCCTCTTTCAGAGTGGCCTCCTCCATCTCTTTCGTCCCTTGCATCACCATGAAGTCCTGGCCAGAAGACGGGGCCCTCTGTGCTACCTCACCGCCTCCTTCCCGCAGGGCCTCCCCATCCCGCACCGGCACCTGCCTGGCTATTTTCCTTCGGCTCCTGACATAATCCAGCTTGTCGTGTTTCTTCTCCACGAGCTGGAAGATGGTGGGGACAGCAGTGGGCTTCAGCAACCGGTGGTGGTCTTCCAGCCGCTTGGAAAAACTGTCTTTGGTGAAGTGCTCACTGCAAAGAAAGGAATACTTGGTGGGAGTCCAGTTGTCTCTCTGAACAGCTTTCAGCCACTGAATCAAGCGCTTTGAATCCTTCAGAGGGAACCTAAAAAACGAACAGACAAAACCCACGAAAAAATAAGCTACATTTTGGAAGTAAGAAGGGTTGGTACTTTTAGAATCACAGAACCACAGAATTGCTGAGGTTGGGAAAGACCTTTAAGATGACCAAGTCCAATGCGACGGTTAGGTTCAGGAGATTTTGGGGAAAGTTGCATTTTGGTAAGTTACACTCACTTACGAATTAAATTACACTCATTTAAGTATTATTTCACTTTGGGCTGAAATATTTGACATTCATTCACTGCGTCAACAGCTTCACTTCACAAAAAGCGCAGGACTAAAAGGTGTCGTTTCCATTTTCATCAGCAATCGATCCATTATTCTGGTCACCAGCCCCACGAGGAACAGCCTGTCCACCAGGAAGGAGGATGTGACCACCACCAAAACACCCAGCTCAGCCAACACGCTGCCCAGCGCTGCCTCCGTAACCCGGGTGCTGCTTACACCGGGTGTGTTTAATAACATTTAATTAGGTGTAGAAATGCCTGGAGCGGAAGAAAGCCCCCGAGCAGGGGAACTGGGTTCCGTTTCCAGTGGGAGTCCCGAGACAGGGACTCTCCCCGGGGACTCACCGCGGGCAGCATCCCCGGCGAGGGATGAGGCGGAGGACGGGCCGCGGGGGGACAGAGCGGGGGAGGGTCGGAATGACAGGCCAGGGAGGGCCC
>VWZT01014222.1:0-25640 GCA_013397055.1 Pachycephala philippinensis | reverse complement strand
CCTGGGCACGGCCCTGGGAGCCGCGGCCCTCCGGAGCCCGGCCGCCCCCCGGCGGGGCGAAGGGGAAGGCGGTGGCTGCGTGGCCGCCGGGGTGGGCCGGAGCCGGGCGGTGATGCCCTCCTGCCCTCCGCAGCCCCGCTGCGGCCGTCATTCCTCGAAAGCTCGGTGCTCTGCCGCCGGGTCGGGTCTGCCCGGGAGGGGAACCGGAGCGGGCAGCGGTGACAGGGCTGGTGTCGCTGTGCCCCGCTCCCCATGAGGGCTCAAGGGGCGAGAAGGCAGCTTGGGGGTGAGAAGGTGACTTTCGAGGGGTGAGAAAGTGTTGTCGGGGGGCAAGAAGGCGACTCGGCCACTCGTCACCCTCAATGAGGGCTCTAGAAAAGCTGTTTGTGGTAGAGATTTTGGTTTCGTGCAGGGAAAAGTAAAAATAAGTGTTTGGCACTTGTGTTGGGACCCGCTTCCCTCCAGCCTTAGCGGAGTAGCAGCTGCCACCCCCTCCGCAGAGATAAAGTGTTGTTCCATAATAACAAACGCTTCCCTGTGCGCCGTGGGCTCCTCCTCCGCATCGCCGAGCTCGGGTGTGCCGGGGATCCATAGCTCCCGTCCCTCCTGAGCGCTGTCCTGACTTGCTTTGGCCTTCGTGCCGCTGTCGTTGGCAGCGTGGTCCGGCTGAGAGCGTCCCGACTCTTGCCGGAGCGTCCTGGGATGCGGTGTCCCACCTGGGGAGCGGACGCGTTCCGCTCAGTGAGCCTGCACCCCCTGGTCCGGGAGATGTGTTTGCTTTCCCTCGGGGTGAGCCTATGAGGGAAGGAGAACTTGGCTCGGGTGGATGGTGGGACTGGATCTCCTCCGTGAGAGGAGGAGGAGAAGGAGAATCTCTGGGCTCAAGCCCCTTCGTGTCCACCACTGCTCCTGAGATGGTCAGGGACCTGACAGCAAAGCTTGGAACTGTTTGCTCCAGGCCTTCAAGAAAGCACCACACTCCAGTAGCCTGATGTTCCTCAGTGTCTGTCTCTTAACTCCTTGTTGGTACTCAGATAATCAGGATTTGTCTTGTTTGAAAGAGCTTAGGGGAAACAAAAGGTTTAATCTTTCTTCGGCAAGAGGCAGAAGTAAGGGTTTGAGCTGCTTGGTGTTTTCCAGCAATGCTTTTTACTAAAGTACTAAATTTACCTTCTCCTCTTGACTCTCTTTGAAAGGTTCCACATCCAGTTGCATTCCTCCTTTGCCTTGGGTGAGGTACCTGTATCAGCTAAAGAAGAGATTGTCCACCTCATTTCTGATCCTTCTGTGGTGGCTTTAGTTGGAGGCTAAAGGATTTGGGGAGGCATGAAAGCCAGGCCTTTTCAGAGATTGGGGAAGCCCCAGGACCAATTTGGGAAGGGAGGTATGGCGAAGCCTGGCTTTCCTTCAGTGCCACGCTGCAAAGCTTGGCTTCAGTGTTTTGTATGAGAAGTTTTTCAGCAGGCAGACTGAGCGAGGTGGTTGGTGCTGGGAAAATCACCTGCCATGTTTCTGTTTGAGTCACCCAAGCCTTCACTTGTCGTTATTTGTTTCCCGAAGTTGATGGGGAAGCAAATGGCTTTGGTTGTGGTATGGGAGATGAAGTTAGCGTCTGTCACGGGCTCTCGCAGGTCTGGCCTCCAGCACATCTGCAAAGTGACAGCAGCACTCAAGGGCTGCTCCCAGCGCCCAGCTGTGCCTCTGGGTGTGTTTGTTACAAGCTGGGATAATGTTTTTATCTCGAGTGTTTCATTGTGCTGATTAAGACTATGAGAAGGGAGGGAAAATTTCGCCTTCTGCCCTAATTCTGTGTATTAAGAGTTGTTCTTGTGTCGAGATGATGGAGCACGTCTCCTATGAGGAAAGGCTGGGAGATCTGGGGGTGTTCAGCCTGGAGAAGACAAAGCTCTGGGGAGACCTCAGAGCCCCTTCCAGTGCCTAAAGGGGCTCCAGGAGAGCTGGAGAGGGACTGGGGACAAGGGAGAGTGGCTTCCCACTGCCAGAGGGCAGGGATAGGTGGGATGTTGGGAAGAAATGGTTCCCTGTGACGGTGGGGAGGCCCTGGCACAGGGTGCCCAGAGAAGCTGTGGCTGCCCCTGGATCCCTGGCAGTGTCCAAGGACAGGTTGGACAGGGCTCGGAGCACCCTGGTTTATTCGAAGGTGCCCCTGCCCTTGGCAGGGGGTGGAATGAGATGAGCTTTAAGGTTCCTTCCAGCCCAAACCGTTCTGGGATTCTGTTGTGGCACGTACAAAGCTTTGCCTTTTCTGCTGAGGCTTTCTGGGATGAGGGGTTCTGCAGATCCCATGGAAGGTGTGCCCATGGGGCAGCAATCCAGCCAGCCTCCCCTCATTCCCAGTGTGTCCGAGGCTCCTGGAAAGCGAGGCTGCCTTTCTCGGGGTGAGCTGTGCAGGGCTGACACTCTGCTTTTTAACTATAAAACCATGTGAAGCTGAGCTGTCGTGTTGTGATGTGCAGAGACCGCACGTCCTTCTCTGCAGAAACTGCTGCTCCACTGTCCTGGATGCTCAGAGGTCGGTAATTAAAATAGACCGAGGGCTTTCTGAAGGTGAAGTTTTGGAGCACTGCCTGAGAAATGTGCTGATCTCACCCAGCTTCCGCAGCTCTGAGAGGAGCAGCTTCAAACAGGATTTCTGCTTGGTGAATTTCCAGATGTATTTCTCTTCTTCGGCTCTGGCTATAAGAAGGAGAGAAAGGTTCCTGTGCAAGCTGTGACATTCTTCGTGCCCTGCCTGAATTGTTTAGGTCCCACTGGCTGGTATTTAGCCCATCTGGGCAATAGCACAGTAGATGGACTTTGGAAAAGTGCTGGAGCTTATGAAGGTGGAGGCTTGTGAAGGAAACACTCAGTGACCTCAAACCTTGTGGGGAATTTACTGCTCCCATTATAACGTCCTTGATACTAACTGGGAGCAACCTCTTGGATTTTCCTCCTTGTGAAGGAGAAACCTGAACTCCTGCGTTTAGTAGTTGTGCCTTTTCAACTATTTTCTCCCCAAATCCCAACAACGAATGTCTGACCACCTCTTTGGGCTGCACAGCTGGACTCGCAGGGCCTTGTACAGAACCAGATGTTGGGCTTTCAGCTGACAGGCTGCGAGCCTGGGACTCTCCTCCCCAATGTGCAGTGTCACAGCACATGTGCTGCATTCCCTGAACACACAGCTGGTCCAGCTGGAGATGCTCCTCTGCCTGCTGATCCCTTCCTCTCCGAGCTTTGGTGGAAGGGGAAAGACTCCAGCAGCCCCTTTCCAGGTGCTGATCCTTGCTGGGAAGTGTCTAGTTGCAAATGCTGTCTTTGCTAAAGACCTGGTGCCCTGCAAACTATAGGACTGCAGAGGTTGTGATATTTGAGCAGGTAAGGGAATGTTGCTGGGATTGTGGATAGCTTGATGTTCCTGTATAGCATCCTTTTTTCACTCATTTTCTTTAAACTGTTCGAGACTCCTGACAGAGTTGGATACATGGCAGGCTTAGGAACTCACAAAATAAACCACAGAATACTCTTTGGAGCTTTAAAACCTTCCTGAGAACTTCAGTTTTTATGTTAAGATCATATCTGTTACCTTTCCAAATCTGGGAATTGGCAAATTTGGGTAGTAGATGGGAAAGAAATCCTTCATTTCCCTGCTAAAGTTTGTTAGAAGAGAAGACGGCAGTAATTTGTTGGGACGTTTCTGTGCAAGCAGAATTGTTTTGCTTAGCTTGCTGAGGAGTCACATCATGGGGTGGGAATGGGAACGTGAAGCCTGTGGAATCCTAAAGGTGCCTGGAACAGTCTTAAGGACTAATTCACACAAGGAACATGCTTTAAATCTTGTGGGCTGGAGTTAAGGCAGAGTCTGATTCAAAATTTGATTTAGGAGCCTGTTGTCATGTCTGTTGTCAGGGTTCTTGCTCAAACAGTAGTTGGTTTTAGTGATGGTATCTGCTCGAGTGTTTTCTTGGACATTTGGAGTTGGAATTCCAGGTCAGGGAGCATGGAACGGAAGGCTGATATCCTTCAGGAGGCCAAAGTGTCTTATGTAGCAGCAGGTGACTCTGGAGAAGCCAAAAGCGAGGTGTGCCCCGTGGAGAAGGGTGGCTTTTGCAGAGAACGGGGCTGACAGGAGCTTGTGGCCTTGTACTCCTTTGTCCTGCTTTAAACTCTCATTACCACAGATTTTATTGCATTTGCTGTGAGAGATATTTTCAATTGCTACTTTAACAGTTACAGAACAGTCTGTCTTAGCTCTGCTTTAAATCTTAGAGGTGTTTTTTTACAAACTGGTACCTGCAAAACCATGTGGATCTTTCCCAGAATTCCCAGGCTACTTTAAAGTCTGTGTTTCCAAACTCAGATCTAGTGGAGCACAGCTCGTCCGACTCCCCTGGTTTTTCCTCCCTGTTGCTTGTACCCTGTGCACAACAGCTTAAGCTGCCCTGATCCAAGGGCTGCTGGGTTGTTCTGTCGTGGTCCTGGGAGGGGATGGATTTTTAGGCACTGATGGATGCCATGCTGTGAAGGGAGCCAGTAAAAGAGACAAAAGCTTTGCCTGTCACCTGTGCGTGAGCACATCTGCACAGCTCTCTGTTCCTCACGTTGTGGGGTGACACCTGTAAAGGCTTCTGCTGGGTTTGGTGCCTCTTGAGGAGGGACTGAGCAAGGTTTAGTTCCCACCTTGAGGTGATCTGTGATTTGTCTGTTCTTCCCTCAAAATTTATGTTCTCTGCAAGAGGATTTTAACCACTTTGCTCAATGGAAAAGAGGCCCTCAACATCAATGCCGTAGCTGGTGATGTGCATGATGGTGCCTCTTCTGGGAAATGGTGTAGCTGCCAGCTGAAGTTTTAGATGTTTTCTGCCCTGGGCAGAACGTGGAGCTGGCCTAACCTGGAAATCCCGCTGCTTTTCTGCCTGTGGAGCAGCTCGGAGTGAGCTGACCTCTGTGCCTCCCAGAGCTGATGGGTGCAGAGCTATTTCCTGCCAGCCCAGGGGCTTTGGGGTGGGTGGGAGTCACTGGGCCACAGCACCTCTGATTCTTTGGCTTTGTTTGGTTTTAAAAACCAAAGGAAAAGCTATGAAAGGTGTGTGATTTCTCCTTTCACTTTCTAGCTACTCTCACCTACGACACCCTCAGGTTTGAGTATGAAGACTTCCCTGAGACCAAAGAACCCGTTTGGATCCTCGGCCGGAAATACAGTGTTTTTACAGGTATTTTGTGTGCACAGTGCAATGTTCTAAGGCTCCAGAGGACTTTGATAGTGTTGCACTTGGGTTTTAGCTGCCATGCTTCTGTCTGGCTGGCCATTTGCCTGGACTCTGGAATATTTTTGTGCAGAAAGTTACCATATGTAAATTGTTGGGACATGTCATGAGGGCAGGATGGTGGAGGCAGGGGGCGGAAAGATGGTTTGCTGCTTCATAATTTGCCTGTGGCCATAGTGTCTTTGGGTTGATTGCAGATATTTTGGGGGGAAAAGGAAGTTCTTTGTGCACAGCAGCACTGCCCTGTTCCTCAGCCAGACTCTGCCTCTCTGAGCCTGCAGACTGTGATGAGCAGAATTCCGTTGTCCTTGGGGAGGGGCAGTGGGAGGTGAGTTTAGCTGTCTTGGTGCCACCCTCATGTGTGTGCCTTTCCATGCTGAACACTTTCCAGAGAAGGAAGAGATCCTGTTGGATGTGACCTCTCGGCTTTGGTTCACCTACAGAAAGAACTTCCCTGCTATTGGTATGTACTCTGGAGGAGTCTAAAGACATCCTGGAAATGATTATAATCTGGTTATTCCTAATAAAACAGTCCCCACAAACGTGACGTCATTTCCATCCATAGGAGTCTGAAATGTGCTTCATCTAATTGATCAGACAGACTTTTTGTTTATCTGATAATGAGAATTCCTCATCCCCTTGGGTAGGAGGGATTGCAGTGGTTTTTAAAAGGACTCAAGGAGGAGTTTGGGAAGCCTGCTCTTTTTTTAGGCAACATGGGAGGATTTTTGTACTTCATCACATCCTACATCAGTCTAGTGTGAGATATTATTGAATGATGGTCTTGGGCTTGAAGTGGATTAAAATGATGAAACCTAGAGAATGATGCAGAAATTGCTGCCTTTGTGCATCTGCTCCAGACTCTCCGTGGGGGTTTTGTTTGCCTGGGAGGAGTTAGGTGCCTGAAGTGTCTGTTACACACAGGAGCTGTAGTAATAGGGGGAATATTTCCCAGTGAACTCAAAGGAGGATGTCTTGGTTCCTTAAGATACTCTGCATGGCCTCTTCTGGGGTTTGGGTTTGTGTGCTGGGTGCAAGGTGTATCAGAGGAGATCTAAGAGCAGGTAAATGGCATTCCAAGGGCTCCCCATGTCCCCCTTCTGTCATTGTCATCCCCAGCAGTCAGTGGGAGAGGAACATGGCTGAGGTTTGGGAAGGAGACTTCTTTGTAACTGGTCCTTCTGGCTTGTGCTGTTTTTTGCCTGCTGGGAAGCCCTCTGCCTCACAAGCTCTGAGACATCTTTGATGCAGTTTAATCCCTTTAAATTCATAGTTATGAATATATAGTGCACCATAGTTAAACATATGTTTGAGATTGAAGGGTTAGCACATGTTTAACTGGCTCACAGACACAATTTCGGTTTCCTTATGAGTCATTGAAGGCTGTGGGGTGAAGACAGACCCCATTTCCTGAGTCATTTCCCATTTACACAATCAATATGATTTGCATGTCATACAGTAAACCTTTTTCAGTATATTTTCTCCCAGTCACCCCTGTTACTGTTCATCCCTTCCCTCTGTGCTAGCCCACTTAAATATTGTAAGGGTTAGGGAACTGTCTAATGCTAATTTTGTAAAGCATTATCACTTTTGGAATTTGTACATGTTATGAATTACTGGTGAAATTATAGAAGACAACTGGTGACCATTGAGAAGCTGATTAAATAGTTCCCTAGGTGATCTTTCTCCCTGTTTAGGACCAAAAGAAAAAAGCAGCATTACAAAGAGTTGCAGAAGCTGTAGGCACAGATTACCTACTGTGATCACACTGAACATTTGATCTCTGTTATTTGTAGTAACAGCCAGAGCTGCAGTGGAGGAACAGCAGTTTCCTTTGGAAGGTCTGTCAGGGAAATGCTTCCAGCCTTGTGTCCTTTGTCTTAGACTTTCCAGCATGAGCTGATATCCAGCTTTTTCCAACAATATGTAGGATGTGTCTTTTTTTCACTGCTTGGGTAGGTTTTTTTTAGCTGGCGCCTTTTTTTGGCCTGACTACATTGTTCACTTTGAAATCTTATTCATAGCCTCTTGTGATGTGGGAATTCCCTGGGACTGGTTTGTTCTGCATGATGAGTTGCCTCCTCAAGATGAGGATTACAAGAGTCATCTTCAACACCTACCTTTGTGTAGAAATGTGTCTGAACTGGGCTGAGAGTCTGCAGCCAGGCTTAAGGGCTGTTTTTCTGAGAAATTCAGCTCTCTCTTGGATTGTTTGGATTTCCCTTGGAATTTTTTTCCCCTTTCAGATAGCGTTAGTGTTTATTTGTTTTTAAGGGGTGCCACTAAGTTACTCATTGACAAGCACATTTTTGGTTTTCATCCTTGGATGTGTGAGCTAAGCTAGTCCTCATTCCCCACCTCGTTTCTTGGTGAACCTGCTGCCCATTCATTCTCCTCCCTCCTGGCTCTGCCTTACCATTCATTCCCTGTTTATTTTCCATCCTTGTTTCCAGGAGGAACCGGTCCCACCTCTGACACGGGCTGGGGCTGCATGCTGCGCTGTGGCCAGATGATCTTTGCTCAGGCCTTGGTCTGCAGGCATTTGGGAAGAGGTAAACCAGTGCACAGCCCACTCTGACTTCCAGGGCCACGTGCTCCCACGAGTGCAGCACTTGGAAGAACAGAGATAACAAGGACACAGCTGGGAATTGCTGAGGGTTCTGTATTTTTTTCTTCAGTCTTCTCAAGTTCAGGGCTGTTGAGAGAATAGTCTACTGGGAACTCTCCAGGGATAGTTGTATTTTCTGATTTTATGTTTGTTTGTTTATTTGCTTTTCTTTGGATGATGTGCCTTTATCCCAGCTGTAAGACTGTTCTCTGTTATTTTAAAATTAGCCCTTTGCTGTTGGGAATGCCTCAGATGCTTAGTAATAATATAAAAACCTGAAAATTGAGTTGGTCAATACACAGGAAGAGAACTGCAGCTTGCAGCCTCTGGTTGCTAATAAGTACCATGCTTATTTCATATATCCCTTGTCTGTCCTAGACTGGAGGTGGATAAAAGGGAAGAGGCAGATGGATAATTACTTCAACGTTCTTAATGCCTTCATTGACAAAAAAGACAGCTACTACTCCATCCACCAGATAGGTAAGAAGAAAGCAATGCTCAGACGTAGCAAATGGACTAAGGAAGGCTCTCAACTTGATATAAACTTCCCTGAAAAATAAGAGAAGCAGCCAGGGTTTCCTGTGGGGTGTTAAGGCATAGCTTGAGTGAACAGAACTCGGGTCACAGGGGTGGTCTAGTGATCAAACACTGGGTAAAGCTTCTTCTGAGGCAACACTGCGCTTTGAACTTCTGTACTGCTGCATTTTGGGGAAAGGATTTGCTTTGCCCTCCTTCAAGGATGTGCTTCTCACCCCCATGAGACATATATTGCTGATTCAATAAAGTTTCCGAGTGAGAATTCTTCCCTATTAAATACAAACCTGATTAGGAAGGGGTGCAGTGTGGGTGAAATTACTGACTGCATTATTCTGGTTTTTTGTTGTGGTGCAGCCCAGATGGGAGTCGGGGAGGGGAAATCCATAGGCCAGTGGTACGGACCAAACACGGTCGCGCAGGTGCTCAAGTAAGTGCTGCCCTTTCCTTTTCTCTGTTCAGCCAGGCTGAGGGGCCAGCTGGTGTGTGGTACCTCCCAGCTGACAGGGTTCTGCCTGGCTTTGGAGCACGAGCTGCCTTTGATAACACCCTCCCTCCTCTCACCATTCTCCCCTCACGCTGGTAGATGAGCATGCGGCTCCCTGGAGCAGGCTGGAGCTGCCTAACAGCAGCTTGCCCAGGTCAAAGCACATTTCACATCATAATTGATAACACCAGCCTCTCCTAATCCAGTTTCCCCTCTCTGATACACCACTGTCTTTGCTTTGTAGTTGTATTAATCCTTCATTACTTACTTGTTTTTAATTTTCCTGTAGAAAACTTGCAACTTTTGATACGTGGAGTTCCCTGGCAGTGCACATAGCCATGGACAACACAGTGGTGATGGAAGAAATCCGTAAGTATCACGTGGAGGTAGAATGTGGTATATCCTCATCAGCAAGAGCCCAGAAAAAAGCTGGAGAGCACAACAAGCATGAAGTACATGGTCTGTCTTTGAGAAATTCCTCCCTGTGAGGGAGGTGAAGCCCTGGCACAGGTTGCCCAGAGAAGCTGTGGAAGTGTCCAAGGCCAGGATGGATGGGGCTTGGAGCAACCTGGGACAGTGGAAGGTGTCCTGCCCATGGCAGGGGGTGGAACAGGATGAGCTTTAAGTTTTCCAGCACTCATGATCTGTGAAAGCTGTGTCCAAGTGTACTAAAACAAGGTGAGAATTGCTGTTCTAGGGCAAGGAAGGGCCTTGTTTGACTTTCATTTCATCTGATGATGCCTCTGGATCTGGAGAGGAGGGTCGGTGACTTTCAGACAACATATGGGAGCTGCTTAGTAGGCAGTGTCAGACTTGTTTGTGGCCACAAGGAGCAAGCAGTAGATGGCTGGTTCCTCTCTCACATAATTGGTAGGAAGAGTTCTGCTGTTGGGCAGAGTAAAAAAGCTAGAACAGATCTGAAGGGGAAAAGGACCAAAATTGGTGTGGGGAGAGGATAAGAAGGCAATCCATCACTCATTTTCATTTTAAGGAAAATTCAGTGGTGGTTTCTTTTTTTTTTCCTTTTTTGTTTGTTTTTTGGTGCATCCTGCCCACGGGCTGGCTCTGAAGGCTGAGCAGCTCTTCATGCCCATCCTGAGCCTGCCTGCTGTGGCTGCAGCACTGCAGTAACCAAAGCTGAGCACCTGCACTGCTGGTTGCTGCAGCCCAGCATGGTCCTGGCCTCAGCAGCCTTCCCATGGTTTCCTTTAGGCTAATTCCTGAGGCAACAGCACAAACCTTGCAGTGTTTCTGCCAGGGCAGTGCTCTGGAACAGCTGGTGTAGGGTTACAGGTGAGATGGTGGCAGGCACCATTTAGGCTGGCCAAGATCAATAGCCAGGCAGTTTTTGCCTGGAGTGCAGGACAGTCACTTTACAAAGTCCCATCTCTTGTCAGGTAGTCTCAGTGTGGTCTGACTGAGAAGTGCGTGTCTAACCTTAGCTGAAGGTATGTGCTGATGCCCTTGGCTTAAACAAAGGCCAGTTTTAGAACAGAAATTGGATTTATCTTTGATCTTTAGCCTGCAAATATCACTTCTAGAGCTGAAGCATGCTGGCTACAAGGCTCGGGTGTGCTGCAGGCTCTGTCTGTGTGGCACTGGCTGTTCAGCACTGATGCTGCTTCAAGTGACATGTCCATGCAGCTTGTCATGGGCAGGGGTGTGTGCGCTTACTTTCCTCAAATGTGGATCATAATGTACCTGTTCAGGGCCTGAAAGTCGCTGTGTGAGTGGGTCTGATGTGTTACATGTCTGTAGGTTTGTGTTTGATACCTTGTGCCCAGAAATTGTGGATAGAAGTAATGTTTCATACATCTGTTCATTCGGTCACTAATTGGGTTCAGCCAAAGGTTCACAGGAAATGCCTTTTGTTTGTGAAGAAACATCAATCTTTATCCCTTCTGAGCCATGAGAAAGGCCATCTCAGCTGGGCATTGGGGAATCCTGTGCATCACAGAGGTGGTGAGAATCCAAGACAGTAAAGCCAGTACCTGCCAGCAGCGGCCGCAGCAGGAGAGGTGTCGTGTCAGATCTGTTGGGATATGTTTTTAGCAAGTGGTTTGGATCCAGCTGGGAAGCTTTAGGCAGGTTCTGCTCTGCTGTGGCACCACAGAACTGCAAAGCCTGCCAGATATTAAGGTGAATGTAGTCTGTGCCAAGCTCTCTGCTGCTTAAACTGGAGGTAAATGTGTTCATACACAGCGCAGGATTGCCATATGCTTTGCCTGATGAGGAAACCTGCAGTGAGACCCCGTTCAGCAACAGCCCTGGCTTGGCAGCTGATTTCAGATCATCTGGACAGGTGGTTACTGCAACAAAAGAACCTGCTTTAACAGGAGAAATCACTACAGTAATGACTTTGAGTGTCCTCAGAACCTCTGGTAACTATGTCTGTGCATGAGGTGCACACATACAGCTTCTGCCTTCTTGAGGATCAGTATAGAGAGGAACTGGAAACATCTGTGCAGGTTGACTCTCCTCCTGAGGCTTTAGATCAAAGTCCTATTTCTTCTAAATGTGGATGTAATACCATCCTCATTCAGCTGGGTTTGAAGCTCTCAGTAGTGCACAAACACCCAGCTGAAATGGCTGGTGATTAAGGTGTTTGTTTACATCGTGTCCTACCTGCTGGAGTGTCCTGGCATTCAGTTTAGGCTGGGAATAAATTAAATGAGCCTCTGGCATTTTGTCTAATTGCCTTGGCTTCATGATTCTTTAATCATGCTGTGGGTTTCTTTGGGGTTTGGGTTGGGTTTTTTTTTTCCACACACCCAGCAAGTAATTAAATTGGCCAGTGAGACAGGTAGGCTTGGAGTTGTTTCTGGCCCAGAATTTACATAACCTGGGTGCATTACAGCCTGGCTGAGTTTTTGTCAAGCCTTTAGGATGAGGATGCAGAGTGCTTATGTCACGTGTATGCCCTGAGGAGTTCTGCTGCCCCATATCTTAGAGGCAAAGCTCATGATGAAATTGCAGAGTTTAAGGATCATACTCCTTTAGGTCTGTAAAGTAGCTTGTGAATGATCCCCAATAAAATTTATGAAGATTTTTGTGAACTTTAGGAAAAAAAGACAGATAGCTTGTTTGTATCTTGCTACAGCACTTTATTACAGGTAAATATTTCCTGTGTTAAGTCATAATGCTGTCCTCGTTCAGTTCATTCGTATCCTCTCTGAATTCCTCTCTGAAGTTGGACACTTCAGAACTTTCCTCTTTCTGCCTACAAGCTTTGTGAATTCAGGACAGTTGTCTGACCTGCTAATCAGCTCGTCCAGCTTTGTTGGCACAGGTGGCTGCTCACCTTTCTGGAAGAATTTGCATTTTCACTGCCCACAGTTGGTAGCTGTGAGTACGAGGTGCTGTGGCATTTTAGCGGTTGGGGTTTGGGTTGGGTTGAGCCCTGCAGCAGCCGTGCACACATCTCACAGTCCCAGCACTCGGCCTCCTCAAGCTCTTCTTGGCTTTAAGTGCTGGAGCTTTTAGTAAGGAGCAACTGTTGATCAGAGGAATGACTCAAGGTCTGGAAACAGCCTCCTGATGCTTTCTGCTCCTGTTCCCTCTCCGCAGGGCGGTTGTGCCAGTCCAACGTGCCATGTGCTGGAGCTGCAGCGTGCCCTGCCCTGGAGTCAGACATGCTCTATAACGGGTGCCCAGAGGACGTGGGGCTCAGAGAGAGGCTCGCCCCGTGGAAACCACTGGTGCTGCTGATACCTCTCCGCCTCGGGCTCACAGAGATCAATGAAGCCTATATTGAAACACTAAAGGTAGGGAACCTGGAGCTGAATTCCTGCTGGGGTGATGCTTAAGGACCTTGTTGTGAATTAAGTAATTACTCAGAAGTGATTGCAAAAGAGCAATGTGTTCAGAGACAATCCTTGTCAGAGGTCAGGATATAGGTTCTTGCAAGCTGTAGTCAGGAAAATGGGGGGGTTGAAGGGTTGGGCCTTTTTTGGTTGGTTTTTTTTTCTTTTGAGGATCTTACTTCAGAGCTTGAATCTCAGCCCCTCTTTGTGTTTAGATGGTATCAACCTGCTGAGGCCTTTGTTCAGCACAACTGTAGCCTGCTTGGTGGTAACCTGAGTGTTAATACAGTGTTGCACACTCCCTGTGGCTCGGATGCTGAAGTTTGTGCTGCACACTGAGGCTAAGAGCTGTCAGGTGGTTACAGGTTGGAGTATTGAGAACCTGCAGAATTTAGGGTGTGCACAAGACAAGGTGCACAGTGCTAGCAAGCTCTGAGCTTGGGTAAAAGACCTCCATATTCAGATTCGTGGGAGGTTCTACTTCCCTTTACTCAGTAGATCATGCTTGGCTGCTCCAGGTGGATAAGGAGCTCAGGCTGTTTCCTGAACGATTGTTCCCTCCGGAGAGCACTGTTGCAACCTGATGACAGCTCCAGAGATCTTGCCACTGATTGCAGCAGAGCCAGGACTTGCCCATACCAAGTGCAGCTTCTTTCATTTGGTCCACCTGTCTATTCCTGTCAGCAGTCAGAAGTGTTTTTGAGCTGCTTCCATGTTCCTAGAAAGCCCTGTGTTGCAGCCTGATGGAGATTTTCTCCAGAAACGGCTGGTTTTGCTGCTAGAGTTGCTGATTTTCCGTATCCCTGTCCATCTTTCCCACTGCATTTTTGGATGTTTGCCTTTGTTCCCACCTGCTGTTTCACTGTCTGTCAGCTGTGTGTTTCCTGTGTTGCTTTTCCAGCACTGCTTCATGATGCCCCAGTCCCTGGGAGTGATCGGAGGGAAGCCAAACAGTGCTCACTACTTCATTGGCTATGTAGGTGAGTGCCCAGAGGACTGCAAAGACTGTCCAAAGAATCTCCCCCCGGCTAAAAAATGCTTCTGGGGTGGCACAGCTCTCCTGCTTGGCCTGTGGTGCATGCTGCAGGGTTTTGCTTTCCTGCTGGAAGCGTGGAAGGCTGCTGTGGGCTGAACCTCCCAAGTGATGTAGATTTGAACAGTGGCCATAAACTCCCACTGTGTAACACTAAATCCTGTCTGTGAAGAGGAGTGCATAGAGCCTGCTTCCTGCATTCAGAGCTGACCTCCCTCTGTGGCTTGGCTGGATTTAACTGTCCTTTAGGTGTTCCTCAAACCCTACAAACTCTTGTTACTCTTCTCCTTCCCTCTGGTTTCCTCTCTGCCAGCGACCTCAGGTTATTTGTGCTTTAGGTTTCTGGGGTCTCTTTGAGCTTACCCAGGAAGGGATGAGCAAGAACAATACCCAAATAGTGCCTGTGCCTCAATCCCAGGGTGTCACAGTGGAGTGGCCACCGTGGTTGTGCTGGCAGCTGTGCCTGCTTGAGAAGCATTTGGGGAAGTGGCTGAAAGCAAGATACCCCTGGAATGTGGATTCCTCTGTGTGGTTCTGAGAGCTGGCTCTGCCATTGCTCTTCCTCCTCTTTCTGTCTCACTGCTTCTCAACTTGTGGCATGGTTCTTGCTGTTGATGTGTCCTTGCCTCTGTGCCCAGGTGAGGAGCTCATTTACCTGGATCCCCACACCACGCAGCCGGCCGTGGAGCCCAGCGAGAGCGGCTGCCTCCCTGACGAGAGCTTCCACTGCCAGCACCCTCCGTGCAGGATGAGCATCGCCGAGCTCGACCCCTCCATTGCCGTGGTGTGTTCCTGTTCCCCATCACCCCCGGGAGCAGTGCAGGGGTCCCTCTGTTCCACAGAGGCACTGGTGATGGGCTGGGTGCTCTGCGGTGCTGTGCTCCGGGCACGTGCTGCCCTGGGTTTCGGTGACGCTGGTAAAGCAGCTCCTCATGCAGAGAGTGGCTTGTCCCAGGGAAGTCCCCCTTGCATGGCAGTTAAATACCATTCCTCATGGAGCAGTGTCATTCTCTCAGGTTTGGTTCGGGCTTTGATTCCAGCCTTTTAATGGGCAGAAGTGAATCCATTCCTGAATCCATATGATGATGCCCCATGGCTTGTTTCCTGTTGAATCTGAGATGCCTGCCCTGTGTTTCCAGAGGGTTTGTTCCTCCTGGTTTTCCTTCTGCAGTAAAGAAAGTATTGATGATTCCAGCACTTGGATAGCCTGGTCACAGCAAACCTTTGTGGAGTGTTCAGTTTAACGGGGCAGTGTTAGGCATGTTTTTACAGCAAGGCAGTCAGGAGTAGTAACTGCTCCCAGTCCTGATCATGTTACTTGGTGTTGACACAGGGCCTTAAGTCTGAAATGATCAATCTAACATACAGAAAGATAAAGTCTTTTTCTTCTTTTTTTTCAGGGCTTTTTCTGCAACACAGAGGCAGACTTTAATGACTGGTGCCAGCAAATCAAAAAGGTTTGTGTTTATAGATCTGGTCAGACAGTGGAACAGGCTGCCCAGGGAAGTGGTGGAGTCCCCATCCTGGGAAGTGTTCAAAAGGCATGTGGATGTGGCACCTGGGGACACGGTTTAGTGGTGATGTTGGCAGTGCTGGGGGAATGAAGATCTTGGAGTTATTTTCCAACTTTAATATTAGAGTCTCTGATTCTCTGTCCCTGGGAAAGGAATATCAGGTGTTGTCTTGTTTCCAAACCACTGCACAGAGACCATGTTGTCTGCAGCATGGCCCCATGTTAAACATATTAAAATAGTTTATTAAATTAACAAAAGGAGCATAGCTCTGCAATTCTGTTGATGATGTGAGTCAAAAGATGTGAAAACCATTTTTCCAGCTGCAGTGAAGTCCCTACAGATTGTGATAACCCCTGAAGTGCACCCCAGCAGTGCAGAGCTCTTGGTTCTCACGGCTCTGCTCTGTCTCCACAGCTGTCCCTGGTCAGAGGAGCGCTGCCCATGTTCGAGCTGGTGGAACGCCAGCCCTCACACTTCTCCAACCCCGACGTCCTGAATCTCACACCAGGTGAGGCCACGCAGGGAGGGAGAGCTGAGGGTGAGCCGGTCCCTTTGGGTTTCTGGAAATCATGTGGAATTACATGATGACTTCTAGTATGTTCCTGTTCCACCTGGAGTTTAATCCGGAGGTCTTGGGTCAATTGATGTAGTTCTTCAGCCTTCAGCTAGAGGTTTGCAGATCCACAGTGTCTCAGGATGATTTTTAGAATAATCTAAAATTATGGTGGTGATGGTGACTGAGCAGAAGAAAAACCAAGCTCCCAGGCTGTCACAGCAGTGTGACTCCATAGTTTCTAAAGGGATGCTTGGAGGAATCAAAAGTGTCCATTGAAAAGGCTGAAAACCGAGTTTGTAGGTAATGAAAATGCTCCAAAGCAGGGCTAGTCACACTTAGTTCCAGCGTAAGGCACTCCTTCCTGGCATGTACCACTGCCAGTGGGAAAAAGGACAAGTGCTGGGCACTAATCTTGCCTGTCAGGCTCTGCTTATCACATTAATAACGTGCACATTAACAAACGTTGCAGGAGATAAAGCCATTGGCTGCTTCTGCCAAGGGCAGTGAGTGTGTGTGGGCAAGCCTACCCCGTCACCAGGCATTGGGCAGCCTCCTGGCAACCTGCACCCTGCACTTCCTGGTGTTTCTCTCTCTCTCTTTCTCTCCCCTTCCTTAAAAGCTTTCATTATTGCAGTCCTTTGCTGTTAAGAGTGCTCAATTCCCTTGAACTGTCAACTGATCCTTGCCTGTCTTAAATTGTCCCTAATGTTGTCTTTCCTACTCTTAAAAATGTTTTTGTAATGGACCACTTGTCCTTCTCCCTCTTCCCTGGCTCCTAGAGCCTCTCCCATCTGCCACGGCCATTCCATTTCTGTTAGTCCTGTCTCTCACCACAAGGAGTAATTGAACTTTGGGCCCCTTTCAGGGCCTAAAGGGTTCCAAGAAAGCTGCAGAGGGCCCGCAGTGCCAGGACAAGGGGAATGGCTTCCCACTGCCAGAGGGCAGGGTTAGATGGGATATTGGGCAGGAATTCCTCCCTGTGAGGGAGGTGAGGCCCTGGCACAGGGTGCCCAGAGAAGCTGTGGCTGCCCCTGGATCCCTGGCAGTGTCCAAGGCCAGGTTGGACAGGGCTTGGAACAACCTGGGACAGGGGAAGGTGTCCCTGCCCATGGCAGGGGTGGCACTGGATGAGCTTTACGTTCCCTTCCAACCCAAACCATCCTGGGATTCTGTAACTGTACAGTCTGAACTAATAAGGGTTTCTCCTTTACTTCCCCCTGTGCTAAAGTTGCTTCCCTTTAGGTGTGAGCTCCTTCCTCACCATATAGTTGGAAGGGTGAAGAGGTGGGACCAACTAACCTTGCCTTTCCTCACAAAGTGGGCTGTACTAACTGCATTTGGGAGAGTGCTTGTTATAGTTACATTCCCTAACAGTTGTACCAAAAGCAACTACAGCAAAAACGATTCTCTAATTCAAAGGGGTAAATGTATCTCTTAATTGGGACTGAAATCTTCATGGATATTAGTCCAGACCTGGGCAAGTTCTCCTGTTTTGGGCCTCTTGAGGCAGAACGTCTGCTAATGCAGAGCTGGGGCACAAGAAGGCTGTACAAAACAGTGGCAGCAGAATTGTGTTTGGATCTGCGAAAGATGACGCACTTCTGTGCTCCATGTAATTCTCTCTAGTGCATTATCCATGCCACTGACATGTTCTTACCTTCCTCAGAGCCCTCACTCGGGTTTGTCACTGAGTCTTGGAACTTGTAGGCACTTGCCACTCAAATTGTGATGCCCTCCAGCTGCTGGTATCCCTGACAGTCACAGCATCCCACTGAGGCAGCGCTTTCTTCTTCTCTTCCAGACTCCTCTGATGCCGACAGATTGGAAAGGTTCTTTGACTCGGAAGATGAAGACTTTGAAATCCTGTCCCTTTGAAAACAAATAGGAAACTGACTGCAAATTTGTGTATGTGTGGGGAGAAGGGGGGAGGGAAGCTCCTTCGAGAGCCTGGGGCTACCGGTTTTCATAGGCGCTTGCTGCCATCCCTGCCTCCTGTCCATCCTGGCATTCCGTGCAGCCTCGGAGCGGAGCGCGCAGTGTCTGCGGTGGGATGAAGAACCGAGAGGGTGTTACAGCCTTACTGGCTGCAGCTGGAATTTCTCAGCAGCAAACAGTTGCTGGAAGTGGATGCAGTGGTGCTTAGGAGTTCAAAGCCTATCTGTCACATCAGCAGGTCAGCTGGGCCTTCCGGGGGAGGCACGGAAATCGTTAGAGCGCTGAATCCTTCCATGGGGACTCCCCTCTGAAGCTTAAGTAGAGCCCACCCGTCATTTAGCAGGAGAAACGTCCAGTTAATGCCTTTAGCAGCTTCCCCTCTCACTGGCCAACCTGGACTGCAGCTCACAACGCCAGGGAACAGCAGCCACGTCCCACAGACAGCTGTGAAGCCTCCGGAGTGCACGTCCCTACGGTACGACTCCTGTTCGTGCTCTGCAGGACACTCAGCACTACCTCTCCTGTTCACACCCTATGGAAAGGGAATTGAGGGAACTTCTAAGTGTCTGGGAATTCAATAAGTGTGGAACGGTGCTGTGCTGCTGGGGAGGAGCCTCTCAATCCCAGTTTAAATAACAGAAGGAATGGAAGAATAGAAAACGTGTGTGTTGCTCAATGAGTCAGTCCATGTGCTTCTACAATGGAATAGTCTTTACAGCAAGTACCTTCAGGAAAGCTGCTTTGAACACAAAACTGAATTCCAGAGCCCTGGAAAAAGAGTCCAGAGCTGGGAGAGGTGAAACAGGGCAGCAGAGATCTGCCAGGCGTGTGCCAGGCTTCTGCCTGTCCCCCAGTGTGCTGGTATGGTGGCTAGGGAGTAATGATGTCCTGCCAAAAACCTGAGCTGTAAAACCTCTTGAGGTGTCCTGGGTGGGTTGGTCAGCAGTTCCTCCAGCTACTCCTGTCAGACATTCCCTTTCCAAAGCAGAAGAGGTGCCTGAAGGTTGAGAAGGTTTTCGAGCTTTGTTGGTACCTTGCCTCTGCCAGCTCCCCTCCATGTGGAGTGTGCCCAGAGGTGCTCTAGGAGCTAACCTGGAGAATCCCGTGTCAGGTAACCATCCCAGGAAGGGCAGAATGCCTTGAGAAGGTCCCAATATACTGGAAATTTTAGCTACTTCAAGATGGTAGCTCTGCCTAGGGTTCTTCTCCACACAGAGAAAGGTAAGCCGTGGAGGAGAGCTGTCTCCATGCACACTGCAAGGGAGGTTGCTGCCGTAGTTTCCTCGGTGTGTGCTGCACACTGCAACCCTGTTTACAGGGCTTTGGTTTGTGCATTCAGGTTTGGAACCTATCAGGTGATGGTGGTGTGCCCAAGGGTGGTGCCACCAGGCTAGAAATTATGTGTTTCCCCCGTGACTGACCTACTGATGTTCTAACTGTCCCTGGGATACCCGAAAGCAGAGGTTTGAACTGGGAACCACAATGCTTCTGTCACTAAATTATTATTTGCTGCTTTCTGCCTGCTTCTCCTCTTCTCTCTTGTAGTCAGGGGAAGAGGCAGCAGAGGAAGTGGGGCTGTGCTCCATTCATCTGCTTTCAATTTCTATCTGAATAAACAGATCTAAAATCTTTGCCTGTCTTAATGTCCTTGCACACGTTGAGGGAGATGGTGGGTGGTATGCAGTACACCAGGAGAGTCCAGTGTGTAGAGGGGCTCCAAGAGAGCTGGAGAAGGACTTTGAACACGGGCCTCAGGGACAGGACAAGGGGGAATGGCTTCCCACTGCCAGAGGCCAGTGTTAGATGGGATATTGGGAAGAAATTCTTCCCTGTGAGGGTGGGGAGGCCCTGGGACAGGGTGCCCAGAGAAGCTTTGGCTGCCCCTGGATCCCTGGAAGTGTCCAAGGCCAGGTTGGACAGGGCTGGGAACAAGCTGGGATAGTGGAAGGTGTCCCTGCCCATGGAAAAAGATGATCCTTAAGATCCCTTTCCAACCCAAATCAGTCTATGATTCTACTGTTTATTTCATGTTCATGATTTTATGTTTAAGGACAGCTCAACCAGACAAGATTTTACCTGAGTGTTAACACAACCCCAGTAACAGAGCTAAGCTCAGCTGTCTTAGATCTTTAACAGGTATTTCTGGCTTTTCAGTGTGTTGTCTTGTCCCAGTGTTGCTGTCAGGGCCTGATGCAGCATTGCAGGGGCTCGCCTCCTTCACCAGGAGTGTCTGGCTGCTGAGTGCTGGGCAGCAGTTGGGGGAAGGCAGCAGCTTCTTCCATTGTAGCTGATGCTTGTATTAGCAATTTTGTTTAAATATTTCCCTTCCTCTCCCTGCTCATCAATCAGTTCAATCTGCCTCTCTCAGAGTTAGAGAGGATTTGGTCTGAGGAGATCAGAGCAGCCCACCCTACTGGAAGGTGAGTTAAACATCCAGCAGAGAGACTTGAACTCTCCTGGCCCTGCCCATCTCTCTGTGCCTCTTGCAAGTGATTAACATTCCAGTTTGTACTGGTGATTCACAGCTGGTCTGGTTTCAAACTGCACTGGGGTGTGTGCAGGAGCCACAGGTGACTATTCCTCTCATCTTGGCCAGCCTGAAATAATTTATGTGCCACTTGCCCTCCAAACTGACCTTGCTATGAGCTAATCCATCTATTCCAGGCTCTTACCTGCTCACAGCTGTCCAGCACTGCACAGCTGGGGAGAAGGCTTGAATTCCCATCTCCCTTTTTTCCACAGCTCTAGCAAACAGCTTTCCTTGGATTTAGTGCCTGAACTGCAGCACTTTCACCTCCCATATACCCTTCTTGAAGATAAATGATCATACTGGAAAAAAAATGCCCTGTGCCAAATGCTTAAAAGAATAATTTATTAGCAAGTCCTCTACAAACTGGTTTGAGCATGGGGGATGTATTTACTAGAGGAAGAATGATCAGAAACATGGCAATTCCCCAAAAACGGGAACTGTCTCTGTCCAGGGATGGCCCTGGGCTCCACACCCACATCTGCACTCCAGGGCTAGAGCTGGAACAAGAGCTCCTGCTTGGGTGAGGGAGGTTTTTACAAGGAATTTGGTACATGCTCATGGCATACTCATTTATAAAATGCAGAAGGGATTGGGAGGGGAGGAGCAGATAACAAGCACAGCAGCAGCATGTTGGACCCAAAAGAAAACACAGGATCTAAGCTGTAGCTGCTGGGATGTCACAGAGTCATCCAAGTGCAGAAGATCCAAGAAGTGACCCTTCCCTTATTCTTTTAGACTTCTATGAAGTTTCATTTCCAGAGTTCTCCCAAAGGTTTATTCTGAACCTCCTGCATAGTTTCCTCTGCAATGGATTTGATTTCTCTGTGCAAGTCTTCAATGCTCTTTGAAGCATCCACTGTCTGTTTCCAAGACAAAAAAAAAAATACAGGATAGAGACAGAGAATACAGAAATGTGTTACTGGACACCAACAAATGAGAAAAACCTTGTTGTTAACACCTGCTCCCCCCATCACTCAATATTGTTATTCTTCCTGAGTAGTGAAATGAGCTAATTACACCTCCTCTCTGCAGTTTCTGGAGTGGATTTGGGAAGAAACAATATATGTAGGAATAGACATTTAAGAAGTAGACGTGAGGGTGGGTGAAAGGAAACAGAAGAAACTGCTGCTGCATGTTGTTTGCTGGCAGTCTTTGGGGTGTGTGACAGAGGCAGGTAAGCTAGGATTCATCCCAGCTGCACAAAGAACTGACCAGTGTGTCCTGGAATGGTGTTTCTGCCACATCTCACAGTGCCCTTGGCTGGTCCCCAACGTGTCCCGCTGAGCAGAAGTGGGAAGGGGGAGCACAGGGATATGACAGGCAAAATTTGGGAGCTCTCATTACAGACCCCCACCCCAGTCCATGACAAGTCCATTAGAGTTATTTCCTCACCTTCCAGTTTAGGGTTTTGTCTTCCATTAGGCAATAGAAGGACTGAAGAACTTTCTCTTGGAAGGAGCTGTTCTCATAACGTTCGTGTCCAAAGTTCCCTCGTTCCGCTGCTTTTTCCGGGCTTAGCTGAAGAAACAGGATGAGGTCTGGCTTTGGCAGTCCAACATCAGGCTGTTTGCACCAGTCCAGGCAGAAGTTCTGTCCCAAGCAAAGACAACCGAGTTTGAGGTGAGACACACACAAAGATGGGAAAGCAGCAGGTTGGCTCGAGAGTGAGGTGGGAAAGGAACAGCCAAGGATGGCAGGAATCCCAACCCAAAACTCTGCACAGGCTACAAACTGAAAAGGTGATTTCCCAGCTTACCATGTGGGACTTCAGTCCTGCTAATTTGGGGGCAAGCAGGTTTTTCAGGTGTTCAGCACCTCTTGTGCCATTTAAGTTGGAGAGAGCTAAAGCTTTTCATGACTCTCCTGCAGAGCCCATCTGAGCTCTACCAAGTCACGTTCTGAGCCTCCACAGAGCCATTACCACTCCAAAACTTGCTCAGTCCAAAAGAAAGCTGCTCCCACACGCAAACACCACACAGCTGCAGTGCAGATCTCTCTGAGCCCATGGAAGCTCCTTTCCAATACTCACCTACCTGGGAATTTCAGCCCAGACACAAGAGATGCAGTTTTCCAGTTGTTGGATTTTGTTGACAGATCTGAAGACTTCCATCAGGGCATATGAATCCATGATGTTGGTGAGACTACAGAGGCTTGTCCACTTACTGCTCATCCACATCTTAAATCCCTTTAAGAGGAGCAGGCACATCTGCCCTCCAGTTTCTCCCCAGATGTTCTGCATCCTGGTAATCTGGGTATTTTTTGGATGTATGTGCAGTGGGTTTTTCATCCCATGACAGGGGTAAGAGAAGCTGGAAGTGCCACAACGTCTTGGATGTGAGCTCTAACTGCCAGAAACTTTTGTGTTAGATATGGACATCAACATCTCTCCTTTCTCTGGGAATGCTTCTTGAGTGAAAAACATGCCAAACTCCATTCTTTTAAGAAGCAGAGGAGGTCCCTTCCAGCACCAAAGGATGCCATCCCTGCTTCCCAAGGGTTGCATCCACATGGCTGAGGATGCAGGTCACCAGCGACATTCAAAGAAATGTAGACACTTTAAGACACCCTTTTTCCCCCACCAGAGACTAGCAGAACATTCCTTGCTGTGCCCATGTGGATTTGGGATCATTATTTTGGGGTGACTCAGCTTGTGTCACACGTCCTGGCTCCTAATTTGGGGCTTTTGCAGACACCTGCTTAGCACCTAAACACTTCAATGCATCTGTCTCAGGGTTAAGCCCCAAGCCACACAATGTCCAGGGAAGCAGGAGGCTGGAAGAAGATGCAGGTGAGGGAGCAGGGCTTGGGGGCCCAGGATCTCCTCAGTCCTTCCAGGAAGCAGGGAAAGGCTGGGGCAAGAATGAATGTGGGTGCTGCAGGCATGGCTGGAGCTCCTGTGACCACAGGATACTCTCTGAGGGTTGATGGCTGCTCAGCAGGAACACATCTGATGGAGTGGGACAAGAGTGTCTGTGCAGAATGGCTCAAAGGGAGGCAGACAGAGCTGATTTGTTCTGAAAGCAGGGACAGGCCGAAAGGCACGAGTGGGAATGTGAGAAACTCAGGAGAAATGAAGAAACTCACTTTTACTCTGAAGGTGAGCAGAGAAGAACCCAGAAAGGAGTGGATATACATCCTGGAGACACTCAAACCTTGGCTGGATGCAGGCCCAAGCAGTCTGCTGGAGGCTGGGCTTCATGAATTCCACAGGTCCCTTCTAACATATGTGGTTCTGTTATGTTTCACAAATTTGTGGGCCAGCAGCCTGAGCAAGTACAGAGAGTCTTAAATAAACTCTGAGAATCATTCTCCAGAGTCACACAGGTCAGCTGCCAGTCCAGCACTCTGTCCAGATTTACAAAAAGTCACCAAATAAGTTTCTCTGCTTGTTCTGGGGAAGGGTAGACCTATGTTAATACCAGAGCTGAAACTTCCACCCCTTGTTTCCAATCCTTATTTCCCAGAAGAAGAATGGACCCTGGGCCATTCACACCAACAGCTCTACCTGGAGCTGCTTCCCCAAACAGAGAGAGGGGCAGGAGCTGCTGCAGGTCTCACTCACCTCTTTGGCACTAGTGAAGGCCACTCCAGAGAAGGCATATCTGTCAACCACCACCGTGATCCCTTGATGTAGCTTCTCCTTCATCATCGGTCTGAAACCATGTGGGAGATAAAATAATAAAGTTGCATTCCTTTATAGTGACAGAAATGAAAGGAGTTCATCTAAAACTCCAAGTATGTCATCATTTATGGAGATCAGTGGCAGGGGCAGCTGGGATGCAGATGGCAGGTGAAGAGCTGTTTGTATTCTCCACCAGGCATTGACCAAATACCCTTTCATGACACCCAAATTCAGGGTGCCAAGCGCTGGGCACTGCTCTAGGCAGCTCCAGGGCTTACAGGAAAGATCACAGATTCATTATATTGACATGAACAGCTTAGTCCTGTTCCCTTTTTAGGTGGTGCAGTACATTTTGTGATATGGTCTGCCACCTTCATTCACGACAGTTCTCAGAGCTCACTTACCTGCCCTCTGTTCTCCCAGCTTAATTGGCACTGCCACTACAGCAGAGCCAGCAAAGCTTTTCTGTAAAATGAGAGCATTTTGAAATCTCTATTTCCAGGTAAAAACAACAGCCAACACTGATTTCCCCACATCCACACACAGAGTCTATGACTAAAGCAAGGACAGCCAGTTAAGGCTGAACGTAGCCTTTGGCTAGAGGGAAAATTTGGGCACAATTCCTTAACCACTGTCACTCACAGGGACTGCCTGGCAAAGCAAGGTGTCTTCAGGAAAGAAAGTAAATTCACAGTCTAGGCTGGTTCAGTCTCAGCTCCCCAACGCTTTAATCCAGTACAGCACAGGAGCTGGAAATATGGCACCAATGATTCCAACAGAACAAGCTGTGGGATCTGATCCAAGATTACAATGGCAGGGTTAGATGGGATTTTGGGAAGAAATTCTTCCCTGTGAGGGTGAGGAGGCTCTGGCACAGGGTGCCCAGAGAAGCTGTGGCTGCCCCTGGATCCCTGGAAGTGTCCAAGGCCAGGTTGGACAGGGCTTGGAGCATCCTGGTCTATTAGAAGGTGTCCCTGCCCATGGCAGGGGCTGGAATGGGATGGGCTTTAAGGTCCCTGCCAACCCAAACCATTCTGGTATTCTGTGATTAAATCCAAAGCTGTAAGAGTCCTTAAGACACCACTGCCAGCCTGTTTTCCTGCCTGAACAGGATCACATTCTTGCACTTTCTGTACCCACTGCAAGCTCAAACCCCGGGGAATGCAACAGCACACATTTTTCTTTTACAAGTGAACAAACATCATCTTTACACGTGTTCCCAGCGGTTGGCAGAGAAGAGCAGGTGAATGGTGTGGTCCTCCAGGTTCTTCTCCCTCACCAGGTAGGAGCTGATCAGCTGCCCAATCTCTGTGGTTCTGTCTGTAGGAGAGAAAGGGAGAAGATGCAAAACTGCTCTTCCCAGAGGGGTGTCCATCTGTCCTGGGGGTCTGTCTGTCATGGGTGGGAGGTTGGTCTGACCAGGGAAGGGTCTATCCGTCTGTCATGGATGGGACGAGGTCAGTCCATCCAGGGTGGGAGTCTGTCTGTCTGTCACAGGTGGCAGGAGGTCTGGCCAAGGTGAGGGGTATGTTTATTTGTCACGGGTGGGAGGTCACTCCATAAGGGGCTGGGGATCTACCTGCCTGTGACAGGTCTGGGGGAGGAGGTCAGTCCATCCAGGAGGAGAGTCTGTCTGTTTGTCTGTCCGGGGTAGGAGGGGTCTATCTGCCAGTCGCGGGTGAGGGGCGGTCGCTCTGTCCGGGCGTGGGGGTCCATCTGTCACGGGTGGTGGGTGGTCGGTCCGCCCAGGG